>WBMY01000380.1:516933-575158 GCA_013397315.1 Donacobius atricapilla | reverse complement strand
GGACAAAAAAAAAAAAAAAAAACAACCAAGCAAGCAAACAAACAAATCCTAGAAAAACCCTGACAGAGTCAGGGATATTACCTGACACCTTGTTGGTTAGGATGTTGGAAGCAGTCCAAGTAAACCCTCCTGGAGTTACAGATGTGGTTCTGTGGAGTAGAGACGATCTTGAAGAAAGGGCAATGGTGGCAAGATGGATCTGGTCTTCCTCTGGGATTTCAGTAGAAAAGCAGGCTCCTCTGGTGATCCAGTGAAGACTAGCTCCCTGGTGTTCTGATGTCTCAGTTTTTATCTAGGCGGGAACGGTTGGCTCCCCCCCACTGGGTGGACCATCTCACAATGGGATGATGTAATGTGTCATGTCATTGGTGAGCCTTAATGGCACATTAGCACCCCTGAAGGGTGGACAGGTGGTAATAGAGATGAGAAACTCTGCCCCACCTGGTTTTAACAGCTGGCCTATTATCAGAAGGTATCTGCCCCCCTCCCCCCAGGAGACAAAGAAAAACATCTCAACTGCTTTCAACAGATGAAAATAGAATACACATTTTTTTCTGGTTACATAACCCAAGACAGTTCCACGTGTCTGTTGTATCTAGAGAGTGTGGATTGACTACAGCATGAAATAAAATACCAGAAATTTTAAATGCACAATGGCTGCTGCAAATTTAAATTATGTTAAAAATCAAAAAGTGAAAGACCACATACCCAGGTGAAAACTAAAACAAAAATTGCTGTAAACCTTTTGCATGGATCTTCTTTTGGTACTGTATCATGTTTGTAGGGTTGAGTTTTGGTAGTGGGGGGAAAACAGCGATGACATCAGTGAGACATGTCCAGAAGTTTCTGCTGTGTCTGACAGAGCGAGTACCAGCTCCAGAACGGACCCACTCCTGGTCAAGGCCAAGCCAATCAGAGGTGGTGATAGCACCTCTGGGGTTACATATCTAAGAAGTAAAAAAAGAAAAGTTATTGGGCAATTTTAATTGTGGCCAAACAAGAGTGGGGTAAGAACATGTGAGAGGAGGAATAACTCTCCACACATCAGGCCGGTGTAGAAGGAAGGGGAAGAGATGCTCCAGGTGCCAGAGCTGAGATTCCCCTGCAGCCCATGGTGCAGGCCATTGTGAGACAGCTGTGCCCCTGCAGCCCATGGAGATCCATGGGGATGCAAAGATCCACCTGTAGCCTATGGAGAAGACTTGTACTGGAGCAGGTAGATTTCTGAGAGGAAGCTGAGACCCTGTGGGGGACCTGCAGACCCATGGAGAGCGGATCCCAGGTTGGAGATGTTTTTTTGGTAAGATTTTTGATTTTGTGAGGTACCCACACAGGAGCCGGTGGTGCCTGAAGGACTGCATTCTGTGGAAGAATGACCCATCATGCAGCAATCTGGGAAGAACTGTTGCCCGTGGGATGGAGTCCTGTTGGAGAAGTTCATGGAAAACTGTCTCCTGTGTAAGGGACCCCATGCCAAAGCAGGGGAAGAACTTCTCTCCTTGAGCAGTGGCAGAAACAATGTGCAATGAACTGATTGCAGCTCCCACTCCCTGTCTCCCTGCACTACTGGTGGGGAGGAGGTAGTTCTGGGAAGGAGGGAGGAGTCAGGGGGAAGATTTTTAATCAGGGGGAAGATTTCTTCTCTTTATCCTGCTCTCATTTTGTTGGTAATAAATTCAATTAATACCCCCAAGTTCAGCCTGTCCTGTGCCTGTAATCATTTAGGGATCTCTCGCTGTCCTTACTTCCACTCACGGCCCTTCAACTGTATTTTCTGTCCCCTGCCCAATTGCAGAAGGAGGTGATAGGGCAGCTTTCATGGGTACCTAGCATCCAGCCAGGGTCAACACATCATAGTCTTTTCGGTGCTGAAAACTGGGAATGATACAGGGACCTTTAGGGACCTTGGAATTTTCAGTCTGTCTAGATATTCTGATAACAAATAAAATATTCATCCTTTATATGTTGCATTAAAAAAGAAAAAGAAAAAATTCAGTGACACCATTTGTAAAGTTTAAAGTTAGATTGGTCTCTAAAAACACCATTGTTAAGCAGTTTATTTTTGTGTCTGTCTTCCTCTGTTTGTCTGTCTCCCAAATCCATACCTTATTTTACTTCCAAAAGAATTAAGTGCTAACAAGAGCTCTTAGGTTTGTCAGCTAAACTTCACAGACAGTTTAACAAGCTACTTATTACAAATCTTCTTAGAGAAAATCTTGTTGAAAATTACATAGTTTGCATTTGAATTTATAATGCTGAGGTAATGTTAGTTTACGGGTCCATAGGAATAAGAATAATAACAAAAAATAAATGTAAGCTGTGCAATGAACATTCCTTCATTTTCATGAAGAAAAAGCTGCAGTTTAAAGATCAACTGTTGACAGAAAGATGGTTTCTGATCAAACAGCTGGAGGAAATCCTGAGCTAAAAGATGTCATTTGTTAAGCGTCTTACAAGAAATAGCCATACACTTAAATAGCTAATCCAAGTTACTGATCTTCAAAAAGACATGACAACATAACACATGGGCTTTAACTTCTTAAAATGTCCATAAATCATTATGACATGAATAATAAACTTAGCTAAATGCATGGTTGTCAGTTCTATAGGATTAAAAAGTGCATTTGAAGGGTTTAATTTAAAGGGTTCATATAAATATCCCTAAGGCCACATATTCATGCACAAGTTATTTTGCAAATTTGCTTTCTAAATTGTCAGTGACAGCAAGAAGAGAATTTCTTTTTTCCTTTGGATAAACCATTATACAAATGCCATAAAGCCTTCATGCCACGGTGACTAAGACTAGATCTAATGAAGAAATTAGGCTTCTACAACTTAGGTCCTACAATGTTAGGTTAACTCCTCCTCATTAAGAGAAGTCCAGAAAGAGGTACTGAGTTTGTTACAAATAAATAGGGCATTCAGATTCCACACAATCTGTTTGAAAATCTAGATGTTCATCAGGGAATTTCAGTTGGTTTTCATTCACTCTGAAACCACAGGATGATAGGATGCTAGGAAAATTGCTCAGACAAAGTTGTTCAGGGCTTTATCCTGAAAACCTTGAACCTTGAAAATATTCAAGGATGGAGACAGCACAGCCTCTCTGGACTGCCTCTTCAACTGCTTGGCTGTCGTCATGGTGAAAAATAGTTTCCTTACAATATACTACTTTTCTCTGTGCTTGCTGTCTCTTATTTCCTCACTGTGCACCACAGAAAAGGTGACTCCATCTTGTCAATAAACTATACAGAGGTACCAGTAGGCTGCATTTATTTCCACCCAAGGCCATTTCTCCCCCAGACTGAACAAGCCTGGTCCCTCAGACTCCCTCACAGGAAAAGTGTCACAGACCTCAGCCAACTTCTTCCTGTGCTGGAGGGATTCCATAGCTTGGACTACACAGATGGGAACTTAGGAATGCTGAGCAGAGGGGGATAGTGCTTCCCCTCAGTGTCCTGGCTATGTCCCTGTGAATAACTCCCAGGGCCATCTCTGCACCTGGGCACACTGCTGGCTCATGCCCAGCTGGTGTTTTACAAGGCCTCCAGGTTCTTCCCATCCACTTGTGCCCATGCTCCTTTGCCAAGGGAAGCATGGACTTTGTTGTGAAGTTCAATACTATGAACTTACTGAAATACACCTAGTACTACTTCTCAAACGACTGAGAATGAAAATAAGATCATTAAATACCCATAAGAACCAGCGATCCATCACTGCTAAATGTTCTAGCTAGCAGAGTATTGAACTGCAATCACATACTTTCTGAATTTTTGGTGTGGTGCCCTAATTCTGTCGAAATCCCATATTAGATTAATATGTCTTTTGCTAAGTGATTATTTATAGCTTCTAAACATATGATCTTATAGAAGAACATTTGGTAGACCCTGTTATGTTCAAACCAATTCCAGCACTACACTGTTCTTAGTTTAAAACAAGTCTTCTACGATGTTTCCTTTGTTGTTGCTTTATGGTGTTTGTCTAACAGTGTTGGTTTTCCTCAGACAGTTTCCTGCCAAGGCATATCACTCTGGTTCACCTCAGCTATCAATAAACGAGGATGAAGCACTTCTGCATGCACTCTAAAAAACAAAGTACACTGCTGGGATTTAGCCTTCCACAGGAAATTTATTTCTGGAGTTACCCAGAAATGAACTGATAAATATACTGCCACTGTTCAAAGAAATGAAAAAAGGAGAAAATTTATTAATTTTCATAACTAGTTTTAATGCAAATATGAGGATCAAGATAGCCTTTCAAAAGAAATCTAAAATTCTTCTCTGCTTAAATGAAAATCATCTGGCTGTCGTTGTGCTCAAATAGTGTGCAATGTAAATTAAAATAAAATTATCTAAATCCATAGAAATCTGGCAGCAAAATTATGTATCTCTCTTCTAATGGCTAATAGAACATTGAACTGTGGCCTTAGTATGAATTTTATTAATGTTTGCTCTAGGTTGTCTTTGGAGTCTGAGCATTTTTTTACTTACAAACTAATTTGGGAGCTGTAAGAACATTCGAGTAAGTTTAAGGGGTTTTGTAGGTTTTACTGGTTTGTTTTGTTGGGTTTTTTTAATGCGAAGGTAAATGTTCAAGGGTGTTCTCTGACAGTACAAAAAAAGAAAGATGGAATAGAATGAAATGCTGGGATCAGAAAATATCATAATGGAGTCTTCTTGGTTCATTATTTTTAGCAATTTTTCCCTCTTTTCATGCTGTCTACAGAAAAATTCTGGAAGTATTTAAGGTATATGTTGTATCTTGCATTGAAAATGAATAGTGGTAGACTGGTCCAGCAATTTTCAAGGAAAACAGATATTTCGGTACCTGCTTTTTTTGGTGTTGGTTTTTTTTTTCTTTTTTCTTTTTTCTTTTTTTTTTTTTTGATTGATGACAGCTGACAATTTCTGAGCTTAGGATACTAAACAACAGCAATCTAAAGTTTATCAAAGTCTTTGCAGGATTTGTTGAAGTGTTATTATGGAAAGAGAAGTGACAAAAACCTGGCCGTTCTTTATGAGATTTTGGTTACAAATGTGGAATATTAAAAATCAATATAATGTGGAATACTCAAACAGACTAGTGTCAAATGAAGAAAAAATTATGGACAAAGAAAATGGGATTTAAATCTTCAAATAAAAAGAACCTAGTAAGTCATCAAGTGAATGGTATATGCAGATTAAAAAGGAGATGAAGGAAATCCTTCAAAAAAGGAAAAACCTCCAAATTTCAGTGGTGTAATAGTTTTTTAAATTTAGGCCAAGAGAGTATTTTTATAGAAGTATTTGATACCATTGTAAACTAGTATTAAAAAAAATAAGATTTATTCCGTTTTTGATGCCTAGTTCACCAAGCACACATATGATTCTTTTACGTGGTTTTTAAAATGTGTTTCTTTAACCAGGAAACTCTGAGTCTAGATGTTTTACTTTTATCCAATAGGTTCTTTAGCTGATCAAACATCACTTCTTGTTCACCTATGCTTTGGATTTGACATAGGCTGTTGATGTGAAACTTGGGTTTTTTGGGGTTTTTTTAGCCACTGTATATACAGGAAAAAGTACTTACATATTTTTCTATTGAAGTGTAAGTTGTTAATTTGTTACTTTTCATTTGCTTATCTAGGTTCATTTAAACAAAGCTGGCCCATGGGTTTGGAATTTTCTTTCCCCTAGTTCAAGCTCCTGTCAAAATACAATTTTGTAGTTGAATTAAAATAAGTTAACACAATATTCTTCTCCCTGCTCTCTTACTCTCCTACCAAATCTAGCTCTGAACTTTTATGCTTAAAAGTGAAACTCTTTGTACTGGTTTGGCACAGCCTGGTTTTTGGTAGTGGGGGGCCACGGAGGTGGCTCCAGTGAGAAGCTGCTGGAAGCTTCCACCATGTCTGGCAGAGCCAGTCCCTGGTGGCTCTGAAGATGGACATGCTGCTGGCCAAGGTTGGGCCAGTTAGAGACANGGAGCACTGTCTGCCCGTGGGAGGGACTCACATTGCAGCAGGTGCAGTTTGGCTGCTGCTCCTGAGAGTGGAGCCATGCTGGAGAAGTTCACAGAGAACTGTCTGAGAAGAAGTGCTGCCAAGAAAAATTATTCCTGGTGAAGATATGCTGTGATGTTTTTGATGTGTCATTCTGCCTTTTTTTTTTTTTTTTGTTTTTACTTTGGAAACACTGGTGTTGTATCGAATATATGATGACTGAACAGTCAGCAGATTAACAACAGGACTGTGGGTGAGCAAAAGAATGAGAATGTAAGACTGTCTGTTCAAATTAAGTGCAATAAATGCTATTCTTTTTATAGTCACATTGAAGCCGAAAAAAAATATTTTTTTCAGTGACTTCATTGGATTCACCTACCACCAGCTTTTCAGTGACTCAATTCTGTGGATAGCTGTTTGTTTTACTTAATGTCATGAACTTGATATTTGCTGCTATATATGAAATCAGTTGTATCTGTTCTTAAATTTTATAATCACTCTCTCTTTATCATGTGACTATAATCACAATACCTTTAAAAAGCATTTAATTCTTTCTTTTATCCAGTATAGTCTGAGATATCTGTTTATCTTCATTGGATTTTAATAGGTATTTAAATTTAGTTTCGAATGAATCCTAAGCCTATATTTTGCACAGATACTGCAAGCTCTTTGAATAATTTTTTTACAGTTTAAATGGTTCTTAATGATATTTTTAGCACGGAATGATTACCAAAAAACATGGTGTCATTTTTTTCTTGGTAATCTGAGGTATCATGTTCTTACCTTTTCAGTACAGTAAGAATGATCAGACAATTGATAAGTTCTTAATACAGGTAGTGTAATATTTAGCTATCCTGCCACGTAAGTAACCTTCAGCGACATCACACAGAACAAAAACACACTGAATGAAAGAACCAATCATTATTGAAAGTCAGCGTTTTGCTCCTAGAAAGAAATTATTTTCTTCAAGAAGTGTTCAAAATAGAAAATGTAATTGATTTTATAACTAAAGGGTGTAATAAAAGCAAACAAATCCTGCATACACTCCCACTAAATTAGTTTGCTTTGTGAGGTTTGCAAAACCCTGTAAGGTCAAACTTGGTAGATTAGACTTTGTCTTGAATGCTTAAATCATGTTCCTGTGGGGGTTCATGAGATTTACTGATTTTGCATCTGGTGGTTATTTACTATTAGTTTTTCTCCTGTTGCTCTTTTGCTCATTAGTAAACTGTTATTTTTTAATTTATGCATTCCTTATTGGTGGAAAGGCATTGGTTGAAACTACGGGGAGATAACTCATTTTAGGGTGCCCACCTCCTTAATTGTCTTAAACCAAGACAAGCACATGTTTTTTTTCTGCTGAATCATTTGGTTTTTTTCATGGGGAAAATGATTATAAAAATGAAGTTTATCTGGTTACAGCTTTTTTACCTTCACTCTTGTGTTAAGTCCTCTTAAAAAGTCTCATTTTTTTCTGCAGTATCAGACACTTTGACAGGACTGCTATAAACTTTTGTCTCCACCCCCTTTACACATTATGGGATTTCTAGACATGTCTTCTCGTATGACAAGGAGGAAAGTAATTCTCCAGTGAGTTACACATGAGAAGTCTGACATCCCCTGTGAAGGAATCCATTTTCATAATTCTATTTCCTGCTCTGGGCAGCTAATGAGGGAAGACAAGACCTTACTTTAGATGAAACAGATCATCCAAGTTGACAGTATAATTTACTCTAAGAAATAGGTCTTGTCCTGCAATCTCAGAAACACCAACTCTTTTTTTTTTTTTTTCAGTTCACAAAGGAAAAAAAAAAACAGATAGGTCACTAATGTGCACGTGTTTGTACATGACATTCAGGTAAAATGAGTATAAATATCATCTTCAAGAGTCATATAGACTGATAGCACTAGGATGAGTAGCGAACAGTACCTGTATTTCCTTACATGACACACTCTTATGGTTTCAAGGATTTCTTGTTAATACAGCTTTTCTGTCATAATCACCTTTCTTACTGCCATATTCTCTGTCTTCCAAGCTATACATGTTGTTCTCATTACAGCTGGCCTTTATGCTTCCTTCATATAGTGCTTGGTTTTATTTGTCTAATATTAAATTAAGCCTTATGTATCTGTCATGCCCCATCACCTTCCTTCATAATTTCTGAAAAGATTTCTCTGTATGAATGGCTGCCTGAAGTGAACATGAGAAACGGGTAGAATTTTAGAAGATATGCTATGTCTCCCACATTTGAAAAATGTGCTTATTTACTCTGGTATTTTATGCCATAGAGAGAAAAACTAATTAATTTTTTTCCTCGTGTGCTGTGATCTGTGCAGGCTATCTATATTCAAAACACTCATATGTTTTGTTGTCATTGCTGAGTCTGTAAAATGTGAATTTAGGGAGGAAGATGATTTTTTTTTTGTATATAAATTGTTGGAATGCCTATTGTTGCTGCTTCAGGGAATGTTTGCAAAAATAATTATAAACAGAAACAAACAAAAAATCACCAAAACCAAGCCAACAAACAAAAAAACAAACCTGTATTTTTTCCACTCTCCTACTTTTCCATTTATGGTATGGTGAACAGCTAATTCCTGATTCTCATTGATAACATCAGAGGCTGGACAACTAATCAAACCATATAGGTAGGCAAACAATGCATGCATCTCAAACACCCTAAAATACATCACCCAGGTATAGCAAGTATCACATTGGTAAGGGAGATGAAATTGTTTGACAACTATCTCTACATCATACCTCCTTACTATTTTCCAAATAAAGTGTAATTTATGAAGCAGAACAAAAGATTTTTTTTATATCTACTAGATTGCATAATACTAATGGTGTCAGAAAACTACTTACGTCTGCGGAATTTGAAATACCCAGTTTTTTCAGTGCTGATAATGACTTTCTGCTTACTGCTATGCCAGCCAGATTTCTGTTCTCCTGTCCCCCAGCGCTGTGTCATTAGCAGTAGGATTAGTGCTTCCTACTGTCTTTTAGTCAACTTCATCTGCAGAGTGGATTTGCAAATGTTCGTCACTTTAATTATCTGTGTTACCTCTTTGGAATGATATCAAATGGCAAAGAGCTGAGAATCGCCAATACTTTGCAGGCACAACTCCATGCCCTGTGGGCTTACCAGGAATGTAAGGGTAAAAAAGATTGTTTTAAAAGGTCTCACTTAAGAAATTATTTTAAATGCAATATCCAAGCTCATTCAATCCAACTTCTCTGCTTCACTCTGAGTACAGCATTTGCAAGAAAAGTTGAGATTTAATAGACGCTGTTCTGTCAAATAATGTGCACTGTAGAGGAGGAACAAGAAAGTTATTTGCAGCTGTAGGCTGACAGACTGCTTAGACAGCCCTAGCTATCCTGGTATTTTAGTACAGTGCTGTATGCTGATGTGGTGGAAAAGAGAACAATTGATAAAACCCCCATAATATAAATGTATTTGCTATTTTTAATAGAGTAATTTTATTCTATATAATATAAACATATTTGCTGTTTTAAGTCTAGCAAATTAAATCTGTATACACTTCAGTATATTTGGTTTTATAAGAATTTGCTATGTGAACATTTATTATGTTCTGAGCCCCCACAGCAACAAAAGCTTTGAGGTAGAACTTTATATTTTCCTTAAAGTGAGGACATTGAGAGATATCAGAAAGCTTTTCATATGTAATGGTGTTATATTGCAGCATATTTTATATTGTAATTAATTTTGAATTTAAGAAAAAAACAGTTTTGCAGTCAATAGAGGTCCTGGAAATCATTTCCTCCCTCTGCCTCAGTCTTACACATTGTAATTGGGAAAGTTATCACCTCAAACTTGCGCTCATTTATCAAGTGTCAAGGGCGTCTTCGGCTGGTAAAGGCTTCACACAGTCATCACTGAGTCTTTAGGAAAGTCTATTTTTTTTTTTTCTTATCACACCAAACTTTGGCTCACAGCTGCCCTTCTGCCACCTTAGAAAATTCCTGTCTCTCATGGACAATGGTCTCCGTGCCTGTCTGGGGTTTGATGTGGTCATCTGGTCCTCAAGAAAGATCCAGCCTCATTCCACCTTCTTACAGTTGTGTCTTACCCAGTGTGCAGCACAAGAACATGGTAAAGTCAGTCTTTCTACCTGCCTTTAGTCAAATATAACATGAATTTAACATTAAGTCAACTACATTATTATCTTGATCATAGGAAGTAAACCCGTTGATCCTCCTAGGTGTACAGTTATCACCTGACAGCTAATGGAAGTGAAGCCAGCAAGAAAGAGAAAGGTAATTGGAAAGTTAATACCACTGTTTGAGCAACAGTTTTTGAGCTTAGCCTGTGTTAGCCATCCAATATCATTAGGCAGTCTTATAAAGAATTTTCTTTCAGGAAGCTTCTGAACTTCATTTGGGAATTTGACCTTAATGTTGCAACGAGGTAGCACAAAGAGCAGTGACTCCAAACTGAAGTGCATTCCTAAAAGTTACAATAAACTGAAATAGTTTTAAAGTCTCTGTACATGCACTGTCGTATGTTTGCTTTACATATCACACACCAAATCAGTCTTTATAAAGAATATACTCAGAATATTCATTTTTGTCTTGGGCGTCAAGGAATAGTTTCCTTATTACTCCCAGCAATCTGAATCCATGTCAGAGTACATCTTTTGGAAGCTTTGGATTGTCCTCATCAAGAGACAAAACTCAGATGTTCAATTTTTACAAACCACATTTCTTCCTGTTACTGTAGTTCACAATAACAAAATACTTAGATATAAGGAATTATTTTGAGCTTTCTGCAACACTGATTCATTGAAAAGCCATGCAATCTGTGTAATAGTTAATAAAGTTATATCCTTGCATACCAAAACTTTCTAGTGACAGTCTGTTCACGTCCTATTCAAAAATTAGTTGTAAAATGAGGAGTGGCTTTCACCAGAGAATTCCCAGTAGAAACCAGTCCTGGGGGTTTTAGGGAAGTAGTATGTATTAGCAGAGATACTTTAGGCTAGAATAAAATAACAGAAGGTCTCTTCTGAATTCCTTTTCCCTCCTTCCCTTAAATTATCAAAGATTAAACTCAACACTTTCAAACAGAAGATGGTCTCACAAACTGCATTCATTCCCAACTCTGATTTTTACCTTCAAAACTTTGTTCTCTTGTGCTGGGTCTAGCTGTGTTTCACTGTGTCCCTTTATTCTGGATGTTTACTTAAGCTCTTTAGCTCCTGCAGATGGTATCAGCCAGGCAGAACAGTGTTGAAATTTACAATTTGTATATGTAGAAAAACGCTCTTTTGTATTCCATAACCGAAACTGTTAATTTGTCCTAAATATCCTGCAAATGTTTTAAACATTCAGCCACTTTTATCCATTTTCTGTAAAACATTATCCACAAAGGTTCAGAAAGTTTCATTAGGGTTGCTATAAAAGTCAGTCTTCTCTTAAGCTGAAGCATCTTGTACCTAATAGAAAGCACTTTGTAGACCACATGCTAAGTAAGTGTGTGGCAGACAGTGTAGGTGATTCATTTTTATACGGATTGATAATATTAGAAGAGTTAGAAGCTAATGCATCTTTAGCTAATGATTTTTCTTTTGTTTTCAGTACATGAAACAGTAGTTCATGCCTATTTTTCTATTTCTATGCCCTAGTTTTGGCTGAGATAATTTTCTTCATAGTATTGATAACACACTGGTATTTTAGTGGTTGTTAAGTACTCCTTACTCTGAATCAAAGGATTTTCAGTTTTCCATGCTCTGACAGTCAAGAGTTCCACGAGAAGCTGGGAGGGAGCACAGCTGGGACAACTGATCCAAACTGGTTAAGGGGTTAATCCATAGCATAGAATGTCATGTCCAATACCTAAGATCATCCATGAGGGAAAGGTCACTGTTTGGTGATGGGCTGGGCATTGGTCAGTCAGTGGTGAGCAATTGTATTGTGCATCATTTGTTTTTCCTGGCTTCTCACTCTCTCTAACACCTTCAATGAAATTCAAAGTAGTAGCTGTAGTAGTAGTAGCTGTAGTAGTAGTTTATTTTGCTTGATTTCAATTACTAAACTGTTGTTATCTCAACCCATGACTTTTACCCTTTCTCTATTCTCCTCATTCCATGGGGTCAGTGTGGGGAGGGTAGTGAGCAAACATATGTGTGATACTTTCTGTTTGGGGTTAAACCACAGATACCTTTCTTGGTGCCTAGTGTGGGGGTGATACAGCAACAGAATTTTCTGAGAAAAGGAAGAATAGCCCAAATCTGTCTGAAAGCTGATTTTGCCATAAATCAAAGTAAGGTCAAGGGACCTGCACAGGAGATCCAGTTTTTAGGAATAAACTGGAAAAATGTATGTTGTCAGATGCCGGTGGATGTGAAGAAGAAGATAACAGCAATGTTTCCACTAACTAACGTGAAAGAAACACAAGCTTTTTTTAAGCATTGTGGGCTTTTGGAGAATGCACATTTCACACTGCAATCTGATTGTAAGCCCTCTCTATCAAATGAGCTAGAAGGAAAATGATTTCAAATGGAGCCCTCAGCAAAGACAAGCCTTTGAACAAATCAGACAGTAAATAGTTCATTCAGTAGCCCTTGCGCTAGTCAGGACTGGGCAAGATGCAAAAAAGCGTTCCCTACACTGCACCTGGAAAGAATGGCCCTATCTGAAGCCTCTGGTAAAGAACACCAGGGAAGACCTGATGCTTACCTCTAGGCTTTTGGAGTCAGGGATACAGAAAACTTGAAGCCACTATACTTCAACTGAGGAGATACTGGCAAGTTACAAAAGGGTTTGAACTGCTTCAGAAGTGGTTGGTACTGAAGCACAGCTTTTCCTGATACTTCAACTGCCAGTGCTGTGCTGGTTGTTTAAGGGGAGAATCTCCTATACAACAGACGCTACAGGAATTGAGTTCCACCAATCAAAAAATAAAGCTCAAATAATAATCCCCAGTCAACCAGAAATCCTAGAAGCGATCTGTCTGGCCAGGAGGCAAAGACTTGGGAATGCCACCAGAGGACAGTGACCTGTGCTGAAGAGGCCCCACTGTGTAATAAATTACCAGAAATTGAGAAGCAGTATGCCTTGATGAGTCCTGCTGTACTATAGGAAAGCATCGGAGGTTGAAGGTTGTATGGAGTCCCCCATGACACGTCACAGAAACTGCTGAAGAAGAAGGTGAATCAAGTCAGTTTGAAGAGGTGAAAGCCATCCATCTAGCTTTAGACATTGCTGACCAAGAAAAATGGTTAGTATTCTATCTTTGTCCTAGCTCACGGATGTCGGCAATTGCCCTGGGGGAGTGGTTACAGATGTGGAAGCAGAGCAACTGACAGCACAGAACTAAACCCCTTTGAGCTGTGGCAAAATGTTGCTGCTTGGGGGAAGTACCTGGTTGTGAAGGTACAAAATACGAATGCTCATGCACGCTAGAGTTGAGCCACTGAAGAGCATCAAAACAACCAGCAGGTAGACGAGGTTGCTAAGACTGAAGTGGCTAAGGTGGTTCTCGACTGGAAACATGAGTGACTTATTTCTAGCTCAGGGACCCCATGACACTTCAGGCCATCAAGAGAGATGCAACATATACATGGGCTGATGATCAAGAGGCAGATTTTCACAGAATACAGAATATTCAGAGTTGGAAGGGATCCACAAGTATAATCAAGTCCAAGTTTTAAGTGAATGGCTCATACAGGGACTAAAGCCATGACCTTGGTGTTGTTAGCACCATGTCCTAACCAACTGAGCTAATTAAACCTAACCATGGACACCATGGTACAGGTTATCCATGAATGTGCAACGTTCTGCTATAAAGCCTCCATGGTTCAAAGGACAAGAGCTGAAACATGAATATGGGGAGGCCTGGCAGATTGACTCTATCGCACTTTCCCAAACCTGTGACCTCAAGTGCCATGTGTTTACAATGGTAGAAGCAAAAACCAGATGGCTGGAAGAATATCCTGTGCCACATGCCACTGCCTGGAACCATCCTAAACTTTAAAAGGCAAGCCTTATAGTGACACATACCCAGAAAAAAGTGGGTCCAACAACAGGGCTCATTTTTGAAACAAACTCATAAACACTTGAGCCAAAGAGCATGGCATTGAGTGAGTATATCTCATTCCCTATCATGCACCAGCCTCTGGAAAGATTGAACAATACAGTACACTATTAAAGATTACTCTGAGAATAATGGGTAATGGGACCTTCAAGCATTGGGATCTAGTGGGCCTTGCCCAATCAAAACTTCTATGTAGAAGGGGATAAAGTTTCTGTAGTGCATATTAAAAATATGCTGAGGAAAATAGTTCGAGGTATTCCTGCCTCAGACAAAGAAAAAAAATATGCTTGGGATTGCTTTCATTCAAGGACATGAGTGCACTTTGTGGGCAATGCAGGAGGATGGGGAGGTCCAGTGTGTACCTCGAAGGATTTGATTTTGGGTGAGAATAGCCAATGAATTAAGTTTTACATTGTTACTTTCTATATAACACTGGATGTGATTACCTTTATGCCTGGCATGTGCAAATCACTGTGAGGGACATTTCACAGCACCTGTCTCTGCCACTCCAGATTTGAGAATCTGAACCTGACTCCCTTTAAATCATCACATTATTGAAGACCGGACTTTGATTAAGTCAGGCAAGTCCCGCAGTGATGGAATCAGAACTGACTTCAGCTTTCAAAAATCCAACACCATTTTTTCCTGTCCTCACAGACTGTTACAGCGGCAACTAATAGAAAACACTTTATAGACTATTTGGTAACGAGTGTAGCAGAGAAGCAGTATAGGTGATTCATTTTTATATGGAATGATGAGAAGAGTTAGAAGCTAATATATCCTCAGCTAATGACTTTCCTTTTGTTTTCAGCACATGAAACATTATTTCATGTATATATTTGTCTCTGCAAAACATCTAAATCTGCATTTAGATCAAGCTTATTTTTATTACAAAAGTGAAATGTATCCTTCCATGTACAAGTTTTTGTGAGAAGCAGTGGAGATGGATTGAAAATTAAAAGTTCAGACATAAGAAGTACTTAGTTTACTTATTTTTCCCCGTACATCCTGCAAAGATCCTTACAGATAGGCTATGGCTAACAGAGTACTGTTGGAGTCCAGGGCACGTGGGTAACCCCTCAAACTGCCCTGGGGGGGTCCGAGACCCTGGTTGGGACCCCAGGAAAGCACTGTCTTTGTCCTTAGTCCATGTGAAAACTTCCAACACTCATAGATGAATTAAAAACAACAAAGATTTAAAATAGATAGTAGTTTAGTTTGTCACAGGGTGAAAATTTATAGTTTTGGGGTTTCAGTATGGGAGTATATCAGAGCAAGATGGAGAATTTTGGGCATTGTCTCATGTTCTTCTTCTTCGTCTACTCCATTTTCTGCTGACGGTGGCACAGAGACATTGGTAGAATGAAATCGAGGTAGAAATTGTGTGCTTAGAATAGGTAATAGTGATTGGCAAAAAACTGTAAATATAGTACGTTTTTAGAGTTAATTGATTAGAAATCTTTAAAAATGACCTTGGACTCTCTGTCCATTTTCCTGTAGCTGCTTTGCATCAGTGCACTGAGACTGCTGTAAGACCTTGAGATAAGAAATAGAATAAACACCTTTGAAGACCGAGCCACAGGTTCCATCTCATCTTTTAAACCCAGGTACGGGACTCTCAGAGACAAAAAAACCCTAATTAGGGGAATGGCGGGGAAAAAATTCCATCAGAGTAGAAAAGTAGTACTGGACAATAGATTGGCCCCTAGATGTACAATTCCATGAGGAATAAAGTGACACATTGTTCTTTTCTGGGGTAGATATTTTGAGTAAATCAGAAGAGAGAGGAATATGGCTCACTAAATTGCAATGCAAAGGACCCATGAAGTGCCCATGAAGATTTTTCATCACAGGAAATGTGATTTTAATCCTGTTATAATTCCTGCTTTTGTGAGTGCTGACACCACTTGAACTTTCTCATGCCCTGCTCTGAGTGTTACTTCAGTATGTTAAATGAAGTACAGCTATTTTGGTGATAAATTATAAAGTCATAGATTTTTGAATAATTTTTCTGGTTTTTTTTAAGCGCTAATCAAAGATTTCATATGTGATAGAAAGAAGCAAAAGGAGGAGAAAGAGGAAATCGCTCGCAATAAAAAGAGTTGAAAATCTTAGGATTGAAAGTAGGACTAGACAGCTAGCTGGAAGCTACACAAGTTCTTACGGGAACATTGATTCCTGTGGAACACATCCCTCTCTTGGCCACTATCCTTTTCTATTTCTTTGACTGTCATAGTTTAACCCCAGCCAGCAGCCAAGCCCCATGCAGGTGCTCCCTCACCCATCCACCGGCAGGATTGGAGAGAGAATAGCAAAGGTAAAAGGTAGAAAACTCATGGGTTGAGATAAAGAGTTTAAGAGGAAAAGCAAAAGTCGTGCACACAAGTGAAGCAAAATAAGGAGCTATTTGCAGCTCCCCGTGGGCAGGCAGGTGTTCGGCCATCTCCAGGAGAGCAGGGCCCCATCACATGAACAGTGACTTGGGAAGACAAACACCAACACTCCAAATATCCCCCATTCCTCTCCCTTCCCCCCAGTTTATATATTGAGCATGATGTCATACAGTCTAGAACATCACTTTGGTCAATTTGGGTCACCTGTCCTACCTGTGTCTCCTCTCACCTCCCAAGCACCTCCCAGCTTCCTTGCCAGGAGGGCAGTGCAAAAAGGCCTTGGTTCTGTGCAAGCCCTGCTCAGCAGCAGCAAAAACATCTCTGTATTATCAACCCTGTGTTCAGCACAAATCCGTAACACAGCCACTGTGAAGAAAATTAACTCTACCCCAGCCAAAACCAGCACATTCTACTCCTTGTGTCCTGTCCGGCTAATCTCAGTCTCCAATAGAGTCAGTTGTTTGGATCCCCCTGTCACTACACGCAAGTCATGGCTCAGTACAGACCAGTACTGTATTCACTAATAATTGTTGAAAATCCTGTCATATCTAATAAAATAATTTTTTATTTATTGGGATTCAGGACCAATAGATAAATATATACACTTTTTTTGGTAGGAATATAATGTTGAAACTTGTGATTCCCATTAAATAATAACTTCTATTTCACTCAGAAATACAAATGTGTCTTGATAAGATGGATATTTGAAAGTACATGGAAAAGAAGAAGGAATGTCCTGTAGTATAACTCTATTCTTTTGGGTCTTGAAGAAAAGGGAAATAATGTTTTAATAATAATATGCCTGTTTTCGCCCTGATAGAAGTTTTAAACAAATCTTATATATATTTTCAACATCAGCAGTTCTAGGATCTGCATTTTTCTTTAAATATTATTGTTTTAGTTAAAAACTGCTCAACTCTGATCTTCATGGAGAAGTATTTTGGTAGCACAAAGTTTTCCAGTGAATCAGTTTAATCCTGTAAATCCTCAGTACAGACAGGGCCTATTTCACTACAAGTATACACTACTGTGTTAGCACTGTTGCAGTGAAGGCTACTTTAGGTAGAGCAAATAACCTCCCTAGAGAAGCAAAGAAAACCTCAGTTGTAAAATGATTTTCCAAATATTCACAAAGAGAGTTTTGGGAACCCCTTCAAAGGGCTTTTCATCCCTCGCCTGACATTCTCTTTAAAAAAACCTTTAATCTTGATTAGGAGTGATAGGTAATTTGGCACCAAATGACCTTATCAAATTTTATCAAAAGGAAAAGCAATACAACCAGATTCCCTTAAGTAATTTCTTGGAAGTACTTCTAATATAACGTTCAAGCAGGGATTTTTTTATCACTTTCTTTTAGCACAACTTTATCTGGGACCATGTTAAACTGATGCCAGAACACGTTCATCTACTATAACTCAAGCTTTCTCACTTTTCACTTAAACATGTCATGTTCTATTTTTAAAAAATCTTTAGAAATACATATAGAACATTTCTGCTCTTTGTACACCTTCTTTGATTTGTATATAGAAGTAGCTAAAAGATGAATACATGAGGGAAATTGTGCTTAACTAACCTGATTGCCTTCTATGATGGGACAATGCCTGGATGGATGAGGGAAGAACGGTGGATACAATCTGCCTTGATTTCAGTAAGGCTTTTAACACTATCTCCCATGATGTCCTCATAGACAAGCTCAGAGGAGGCAGTGGATTGAGATCCAGTTTCATGGCAGATCTCAGAGGGTTGTGATCAGTGGCACAGAGTCTGACTGGGGGCTTGTCATTAGTGGTGTCCCCCAACCTTCTGTGCTGGGCCCAGTAATAGTTTAACTTATTCACCTGTGAAAGGAAAGATGTCATAGAAAATATCAAACCTCAAATATTTCAACAGCTTTAGATTTCCAGATGAAAAACAATTGTAATGGAAGGATGAGCCTAATGCGCTTGTGCAAGCTGTGTTACTTGGTTTGTTAATGAAAAATGAGATTAGTTTGTTTGGCTCATTTTTGGTAGCCCTTTGTGTAGAGATCTTGGTGATAAAACTGTAAAGTTAACTTGTGCTTGAGTTAACCTTTTCATCCTATCAGTCAGCTGAACAGCATTCCTGTTGTTTTGGGGTTTTGGGGTGCTTTATTTTTGTTTTGTTTTGCTTTGATTTTGGGGTTTTTTGGTTTTTTGTTTTGGGTTTGTTTTTCTGGGGTTTTTTTGGTGTTTTTTTTTTTTAATTTTGTTTTGTTTTGTTTTATCAGGTAGAGTGAGGGTAGGGAAAGACAATGTACTTGAGTAGCTTTGAAGTTTTGTGGAAAAGAAACCAGACATGTAACAGTGGGGATCGGAGTCTGTGCTTAACTAAATCTTTTAAAAGAATGACTGACAAATTTTTACAACACTGTGGATTAGGTAAAGATAGAATTACTAAAACAAAGTTTGGATAGCTGTGGACCAAGTTTAATAACTTCTGTTGAATAGTCTTTCCTATAATGCTTGTGGTAAGGATAGCTGAGGATCTTTTTTTCTGAATATATGTTCATGTGGCTTGATATTAAATGTTTAATTCAAAAATGGAATGTTAAACAGAAATGTTTTCATAAAATCCTTAAAACACTAGACACCAACCTGAATTATGCATTATTTAAAGAATACAACCTATCTTTATTATTGTAAATGGACACCATTACGTGTTTTTATTCTGCTATCTTCTGTAAATTGTTTAAACTTCAGGGATGTTTACTGAATTACAAAGCAAAAATTGATCAGTGTTTTGGATCAATGGAACCAGTTGAAATATTTATTTATTTAAATAGTTTCTCATTTTTGGTACGACCAGATATAATATCTCATTCTGTATTGAGATTAGAAGCCAAGTATCAAAACAAATACAGGAAAAGTTATTACTGTATAAATTGTACCATGTTTAGGTAGGCACATCCTAAGAGTGAGATACATTTTACAATCAGGTATTGGTCAAAATCCTTTGCACTAGAATGCAGAAATCAAAGTGACTATCTCATTAAGTCTTTGATAATAAGCCCTCTTTCGTAAGAGGAATGTGCAAGAGAAGACCAACTCAAATAGACAGCTGAGAAGAAATTAAAATGCAAATAAAATTTAGCAACTGAAGAGCACAACATTTTTGACATATTTTGAGGAAAAAATATATGTAACAACCTGGTTTGTACTCCAAATATTTTGATCTTGACCTCTTGGAAATAAAGAAATAAGGAGAATAGGAGAATTGAACAAACATGAGTAGGTGTTTTCATGATGAATTGTTGATGATTAGAACACTGACTTTAAAGCATGTTTGCTTTTGCACCTATAAATGTAGGAATCCTAAGTAACAGCTGATTTCCCACTTTATCAATTGCTGCATACAGAATTTTTGGGATATTTATTTGGAAGATGCTAAAAATCCTGGACTCTTTTCAGAGGCAAGCTGTCGTAATTACCAGTGTTACAAGAAGGTTTAAGTGCTAATTGAAACAAAGGAAACAAATTTAAAAACCCTTAGTGGTTTTTTTTTTGGCCTGTTGAATCTGTAAATTTCAATTTTATTTTGTAAATTTATTCACATATAAATGGTTGTTAAATAGACTTATTCATGCTTAAAATGTTTTGCTATGGCAAAATTCACTGGCAAAAAACTAACCATATCGTTAATGCAAAGAACACACAAAAACATAGACTCTGCCTCTGTTACTCACTAGACCGTGCTTTCAGAAAAAAACCCGAAGATGATGGTTTCAGTAAGATTTATAAATCTCCATATAGAAACAATGACTATATTCATGAATTCAAGTTATGTGTATGTTATTAATTGGAGAAAAGCCTATCACATTCAATACAGAACAAATGAAAAAAACTGACAACAGATGGATGTGTCTTTTGCACACAGTTTATGCACAAATATATATATAAGTATATATACACTTGTAGTAACATATATCTGCATGTATAGATATGTAAATAGATATAGGTGTATAGTATAGACACATATAAGCCTACATAAGGAGAAATGATGACAGAAATAAAAATAAGGCAGAGAAAGAAGAAAATAAATCTGGCATATATCGTAGTTTGTATCATTTGATAAGCTCATATAGTTCAGTCCTAGCTTGACTAGAATTAAAGCAAAGCTCCCTCATAGAATCAAAATTCCACCCTTTATGTTTACATTCCTTGTATAGTGTCATTCAGACCAGTCAATGCAAAATTAACCCTTTATATAATTCAATTGAAGAAAACAAAATATGTATGGGATGCATTTTCTTCTGATCTTTTCTAGCTCCTTACAACATGAATATAACTCACAAAGATGTCTTAGGATTGATCTCCTATTCATTGGTGAAATAGCTAACGAAAGAAAGCCAACACATTTTCACAGGTTTTCCTTCCCTAAATGACTAACTTGATCGTACGCCAGACTTTTATGAGGAGGAGTATTAAATCAAGTAAACATTAACATTCATGTATTCTAACTTGCAAGGAAAAATACCTCACTTAATAGTTAATTAGATTGTAAACTTTGAGGTCAATACCCAGATGTAACTGATCAAGTTGCTGAAAATAAAGATTGAGAATAAGTGGGAGCTGAAGTGTGACATGTAAGAGAAAGGAGTAAAACTGACTTTTAATGAGAAGGAAGTTATTAGCTCATTATAGAAACAATGCAGGAGGGACTGGGTTACCATATAACTGTTGTATGAGTCAAATGGGGTGAATAAATTTGAACTGTCAGTAGGTGACTGTAACAGAATCACAGATAATACTAAGTAAAATATAAATTTAAATCCACGTAGGAATTGTCCATCATAGAAAACCATAATAGAAGGCAGTACCCGTACTCTTCAGAAGTACTGCTATTATGATCAAATAAAAGCTTTACATTTTGTCATTTTGAACATCTGGTCATTATAAGGAGAGATTCCTAAGCAAAAGGATTCTATCTGTTACTGTGCTGTGGAAACTAATATTCTGAAAATATAACTTTGGTATTCTAATGAGGAGCTTAACCCCATGGCACATTCAGTTTTAAATTAGAAAACCTGATTGAGTTTTTAGAATTCTCCCTATTTTTCTTTTTTTTTTTTTGTTTTTTTTTTTTGTTTTTTGTTTTTGTTTTTGTTTTTGTTTTTGTTTTTGTTTTTGTTTTTGTTTTTGTTTTTGTTTTTGTTTTTGTTTTTGTTTTTGTTTTTGTTTTTGTTTTTGTTTTTGTTTTTGTTTTGTTTTTCATTGGTGAAATCTGCAGAACTCCACAAGAATTATTAAAATAACTTGACTCCTATTCTTTACTTTGAGAGTGAGAGCAGAGGGGCACCAGAACAGGTTTCCCAGATATGTGGGTGTTCCATACCTGGAAGTGTTCAAGGTCAGGTTGGATTGGACTTTGAGCAACGTGGTCTAGTGGAAGATGTCTAGATCCTCAAGGTCCTTTCCAATGCAAACCACTCTTTGATTCTATGCCTTACATGGGTTTGGATATATTGCAGTGATTTACTTGTCCACAAATATTTTCCTTATCCTCAACTGCCAGTTTTCCAGTGGACTCCTGCCTATTTCTCTTTTTGTACATCTTTTGTGCAAATTAATTCAGTAATATTAGAATACTTCATGTGGAAAAAGAATTCTTTTTACTTGAAATTACATTATTATAATTGACAAGTGTCAATTTTACAGTTTTTCAATACTGGGGTTTTTTTTTCCTTTTTTTCACTTCTATTTTTTATAGTCTTATTAAAGCCCATTAACATTTTTGCTGATAAGTTAATAGTTTTAACCCAGTGTTTAAAATTAAGCAGTCTTGAATATTTTCTTACTACAATTTGTTTTTACCTGTGCTGGTTTTGACTGGGGCAGAGGCAATTTTAAGCAGAGGTAAGTTTCTTGTAGTAGCTGGCTGGCATGGTGCTGTGTTTTGGATTTGTGCTGGAAACGGTGCTGGTAACAGAGAGATGGTTTTGTCACTGCTGAGAAGTGTTTAGATGGAGTCTAGGCCTTTTCTGCTTGGGTAAAAGTTGTGAGGGGACAGAGCTGGAAGAACTGATCCCAACTGCCCAAAGGGCAGAATGTACCATATGACATCATGCTTAGGATACAAAACTGGGGGGGAAGAATAGGGAAAGGGAGAACATATTTGGGGAGATAGCATTTGTTATTCCAAGACACTGTTACGCACAATGGGACTCTGCTTTCCTGGGATTACTGAGCACTTGCCAGCCCATGGGAAGCAATTAATTAATTCCTTGTTTATTTTGCTTGTGCACATGGCTTTTGATTTCACTGTTAAGCTCTCTCTGTTTCAACCCATGAGTTTTCTTACTTTTACTCCTCCAGTACTCTTCTCCATCCCACTGGGGACAAGTGAGTGAGTGGCTGTGGGGCATAGTTGTCCGATTGGGTTAAACCACAGCATTATTTTACAGCGTTGTAATATATCAAGGTTGTACACCTAAACAGATGAGTGGAAGTAGTCCTACTCTTCTCATATGCTGTCAACCAGCTGTATATGAACAGTATCAACTCTTATAATTAATTATCTGGTACAATTAGCAAACTGATGAGCTGAAGATAGGTGCTCGTGATCTCAGATTTGGCATCACAATGAAGTAGCTTGACATCTACCGGACCCCAGCTGCCTGACAGAAGTACCCCTCCAAATAACTTCTTTGCTATGGACTAGTCTTTCACTCTGAAGAGAATAATACCAAGCTGGCTCAAAAGATGAAGAATTAGGGCAAATTATGGGATAAGCTATATGATTATATACTTTTTCTTTTTAAAATTTCAGACATCCAACCAGCTTACTGAATGAACTAGAGGTTAAAGAGAAAGAACAGGATTTATTACAGACTGAAATACTGTATATAGTACTTTTTGCCATAAATAAGTGTGAAAGGGTGGTTACATTTTATACCTTTACTGCATCATAAGTGCATAAGACCAATCACATCGGTTCAGACCAGATGTGCAGAAGCCCTCAGTTCTATTTTCAAGAGTGAAAAAGATACTTAGGAAAAAGCACTAGGACAAGTAAATTATATAACACTCTTCCAGATGCTCAGCTTTTTTTCTTAGTAACTTCTTGAACCAATACTGCTATCTGTATGTTAATAGACCTTGATTTTTAATTTTTATTTTAAAATTTATTATAGGGTTTCATCTAATCACTTTTACAGTTTTCAGAGTTCAGAATAACATGTGCTAAGGAGTTTCATGGCTTTATTAGATTGTCTGTGAAGAATCACATCTTTCAGTGTGTTTTGAATGTTACTTGTATTCATGTAATGACCTCTGGCATTGTTATTAGGTGTGGAAGACAAAGTCACCTACAATTCTCACAACTTTCTAGACTGCTGTCTCTTCCTACCTGAGTTATCCTTTATTTTGCTACGTGGCTGCCGTCTGGCATATCCATTGCACAAACATCAGCTGTTTCATCCCAATGGCTATCATTATTACCTTCTTTGAGAATGTCCCAGTTTTGGTATTCTTTTTCTGAGCAGGAAGCACCAAAACCACAAGAACTGCTCACAATGAAAGCGATACACAACTATGTCCAGGCCCAGGTTGGATGGGGATCTGAGAACCTGGTCAAGTAAAAGGTGTTCCTGTCTACAGAAGGGGGGTTGGAACTAGATGATATTCAAGGTCGCTTCCAATCAAAACCATTCTATGATTCTATGAAGGATTGCATTGTTCTCTCTTTTGTCCTCTATTCCCTCCAGGTTGATTTCTGACACTTGCTCACCTTCTGCCCAAGTTTTTCTTTATGAGTGGTGTTCTCCAACTCAGAGATAATCTTCTGTTATGTAAGATTAGGGTCCTCATTTTGCAGGTATGGCATTTCACATCCATCCATGTTGAACTGATTTGTTATTTTATTACAGAATTTTCCATATTACGAGATCCTTTTGCAAATTGGTCATGTTTGGGTAACATCTTTTTTACCTTGAATTCAGTAGTCAGCAGACATTATTATCTCCATAATTCTAATGTTTCCAGAATATTCTTACTGATGTGCTTAGTACAGACATTTGATTTGATGGCCTGGCATCTCATAAAGCTCCCTAGAATCTTTTCCAATAATTGACAACCCATCATCTGTCTTAGGGTAGGACAGCATTTGGCAGTTTGGAAGGGAATTTCATATGAAGTCAGTATTTCAGGTGTTTTGTCCTTTGGGAGATTTTGCCAATCATATTCTGATCCTTGTGACTTATTACAGTTCTCACTAGCTTTTACTGAGTATCCTTTATCAGCAAGTTTTTAATTCAATACAGAATTTCCCAAGGGCCACCCATGTTCTGACATAAGTATTTCCCTTTCTGTTCCTTTTGTACTGTAAAAAAATTCTTCTTACTTTTCAACATTTAGAAGCTGGTCTTCCTTTTCTTGTTAATATTTATCTCTTCTGTACTCTATATATGAACACAAATTCATCTTTAGACTAAGTGCTTAAAATAACTTAGAAACAAGAATGCAATATTTGTCAAATGTGCTTAGCTGATTCCCTTTTTTCTCCTTCCAAAATTCTTCTGTGATCAACTGGCTTTCGTTACCCTCACCATTTTTCACAAGTCTGCTCAGGCTCCTAAGTATAACCTCCCTCTAAGCAGCTAGTATTTCTTCAGAAAGGCTCAGACCCTTTATTATAACTTTTGGTGATAGTTTTACCCTACCAAATGTCATTACAGGATTTTTCTGCTGATCTATTATCTGATCTTCATTATCTGTGCATTCAAATATTTCTCTTGCACTGATAAAAAAAATCATTACATGGTATATTTGGTGGCCAGTAGTTTGAAGGTGAAGGTAAAGCTTGAGGAGAGGCATAAATAGATTAAATAGCAGAATGCCTTATTGATTTAAATGAAAAAATGTTAAATCCATTATGTAAGCACACTAAAATATGCTTCTTAGTTTTGTTAATTGTGAAATTGAGCTTTAAATGAAAGACACCGTGTTTCTTCTGACTTAATAGCCGTCATGGATGGGATGAAAAATAAGTGAGGTAAAAAAACATAGAAAAGAAATGTTTGTGTTATTTGAAAACTCAGTGCAGTTTTCTGGATTGCTTGCAAATTTGATGTTTTATGATCATATTGTGAGGTATGAGTGACTTAGATGAGAAATCTGATCATAATAGGCATTTCTTTTATTGCTGGCTAAATGTAAATCCAAGTATTATCTTCCTGGAAGAGATATCTGTTTTGACTTTGAAATTTGTCTTACAAAAATATTTCATGATATTTCTGTCAGTAAGCTTCCTTCACTAGGATCATTCCAGAAAGTAATCAAAATGGGAGTCACACAGAGTTAACACTAGATTATTCTAAAGATATCGGTGTTTACCTAGCAGCAAGTATCCTCTGTTTACATTTGTTTCTTCATCCATTGATCCATATATAGCTACAAATGAATAAACAGGTCCAAGAATCAAAACCTGGACCCCTCTTTACAGGGAGTAAAGTGCTGTACCAGCAGACCTCAACACTAGCAAAACCCACTTCTGAGTAGTAAAATGCAAATTAAGAGACAGCTAATGACAAATTAATATCTAAAGTTAATTATAGCTTCTGGATTTAGGAATACTCAGGAGTTTTGAGTTATATGCTCATGCATGCATATTTATGCTATTATTTTTATTAAAATTACATACATGGGATGTAAGCAAATTTATTAATTTCTTTCTTATCTTTATCTGTTGACAGTATGTTTGTCAAACCTTCATCCTTTGTAAGAAGGGATCATAAATTACAGGAATCACAGAAATCACAGAAACAATCAGGGGTCACAGTGCTTCATCTGGTCCAACCTCCCTGCCCAAGCAGGGTCATCCTAGAGCACATGGCACAGGATTATGTCCAGATGGGTCTTGAATATCTCCAGTGAGGGAGACTCCACAACCTCTCTGGGCAACCTGCTCCAGTGTTTGGTCACCTGGATAGTAAAGAAATTCCTCCTCATATTCAGGTGGAACTTCTGTGCCTCAGTTTTCCTGTCCACTGTCTCTTGTCCTAGAGGCTGGTACCACCAAGAAGAGCCTGGGTCCATCCTTTTGGCACCCTCAGCTTTAGATATTAGTACATATTGGTGAGATCCCTTCTCAGTCCTCTTCTCAAGGCTGAACAGGAACAACTCCCTCAGGTTTTCCTTGTAAGAGAAATGCTCTAGTCCCCTCCTCATCCTCATTGCCCTCCACTGGATCTGCTCCAGGAGCTCCATGTCTCTCTCATGCTGAGGAGCTCAGAATTGGACACGACTCCAGATGTGGCCTTGCTAGGGCTGAGTAGAGGGGATTTCTTAATATATTGTATCTTGGGGGTTTCTTTTCTTATTTATTACAGTTTCATATTTGAGTTATTGCTGTACCAGTTCTCAAAACCACAAAATTTTGTTGATGATCCAATGACCTCCTAGCAGAGTCTGGGTATGCATCAAAAAGAACTGTTTTCCTTTATCAACTACTTTTCATGTACAGAGTTTCTTTATGTACCTGTATTAAACATAAAGCTAAAATAAACATGGAAAAACCTTTGGGATATGGTACATAACACCATTTGCAGGAGAAACAGACAGGAAGAAGGGATAAAGAGGTGCTTAAGTACAGGGCTAATATTTTTGGTTTTGACAATTTTCTCTTGATGCATTTGATTTGACTAAGGAACAGATCGTTTAAACTGTCATTTCAGTACTCAGCCTCTGTTCTTTATAAATGATGTGAACATTATGTGAACTTAAGAATGAAGCTATGACACAAGGAGATATATTCCTGAATTGGACCAGTAAGTGAGAGATGAGGACAAATTTGAAAAAGTAGAAGAGGCCTCCCAGTTCTCAACCTACCACCACTGATGGATCATGTTATCTGTTTCGGTTAGAGTACACAGTTATTTTAAAATCGCTTTATGTATTTTGTTCTGTTTTTAAATAAATATATGCAACAGAAACTGGAAATGAATATAAATCTGTAAAACATAACTGGTTTTTGAGTGATAATGCAGTCACATTAATACAGGTGGATAGGGAAAATACAGTAGAACAAATGAGGTTTGGTCACAGACCAACTTTTATAATACCATTATTCCTTCTTTCACATGTGTAGACAAATACTGAAAAACAGCCTTTGGTTTTCCTCTGTTCTTGTCAGGATAATAGGGACGAACATCACCCACTCCTTTCTCCCTAAATACAGCAAAAACAATGCTGATTGTTCTGGGTTACATTGTTTTGGTAGCAATAATGACTGATTTGTTTGGGGGAAACTGTCAAGTCTCTGTGTAAATTATTAACAAACATATTTCTGTATTATTTATAAGACATTGAAAATATGGCTTAATGATAATTTTAAATGATGGCTTAAGAAAGCAATTGTTTCTTTAACATTCTTATTGACACAAACAGTTTTCTATTTGATATAGAGAATATTTCACAGAGTAGCAAAGAAAAGCACAGTTTTAATAGCATGATATTTGCATATACCTCCATATTTTCTATCACTTTATAAATCTAACTTTTATTGTAACAGACACAAAAAGTCTGAGGAGAGAGTAAAGATTAACTTAGTGTAAAATAAGCTTTACATTGAATGTAGCTGTAACTTTTTTTTTTTATATTTGCAATTTAATCACGTTAAATTGTTCCTTCTTGATAAAAACCATGAAGAAGACAAACATATGTGATAAGTATTTCTCAAGTTCAAAAAAGCCCTGGGGAATACTACGCTAATGTTCCGGTGTGAGCAACACACTCTGCTCCTCTGCTGGACATCAGAGACAGAGGATAGTCTCATAGTCAGGAACACTCTCTTCCATAGATACCTACCCTCAGCTTGGATGAATAAATAATCCTCTGTGTGCCTTTATGTTTCTGATTTAAAATAACTGTGTTGGTAACTTCTCTGCACACATAAGGTGATGTCAGTGTGTATTTGCACACTGTATGTCACTATGCCCATATTAATGGGATCACTGATGCAATATTTTCACTGGAGCACAGCCTGACTCTCATGTGGGACAAGGATGTTCACATGAGCTTTTCTGAGAAAACCTGCTATAAAACTTTGGTAAAGAGAATCAAAACTACATCACTTACCTCAAAAATTTTTTGAATCAAACTTCTTAATTTTACTTGGAATTTGTTCAAAACTTTAATTACTTCTTCCTGTGTGTGTGCCACATGCTTTCATGGATGCTTCCTCAATTTGAGAACTACAATTAAACTTGTAGCTCTGATTCTTGATTGCAATAAGGTGAGGTATCTTAATTCTAAAGATTGAAAACATGGCCTATTGTTGTTTAATGGTTTGTTGGACATGGTTTAGGTTGTAATTATTTAGAGGAAACATTTTATGCTAATTATTTATTTAGATATAATTTTGCTGATGAATTATGTAATAATTCAAGGCTGTCTATATCATGAAAAACAATATTCAGTATAATCTATTCTTCAAAGTTTGTCTCTCTTGCATTTTTTTCTTCATTAATGCACATTAGAAGGTGAAGAGAAAATCTCTTTCACAAACAATAAAAAGACGAAGTTCTGTTTTGTTAATCATCAAACTGTTTTGAAATATGGGGAGGTTAATCCTTTTTTCAAGCAAAGTTTGGATTTTGGAAAGGAATCTTTCTCATCACATGGAGCAATATCAGCTCCTTCCTCCAAACTATTCGGTCTTAATTAACACTCATGTAACTGCCATGAAGCCAACATAGGAAATTGTTCTTTATTCAATCCAGCTGAATCAAGAAAAAGTGTCCAGACTCTTTCTATTACTTTTCTTCTTTTGTTACTATCGCTGCACAATTTCTAATGGGATTGTGTCAAATAATGGGCTGGCACAGACTGCATTGACAGTAATACAACCTTTCACCAGATTGTGACTATTGATGATCTGAGTTGCATAGACAAAGGGTTTATTTCCATCCATCTGTACATGTTTTTTCAGGGCTGACTTTGTGCACAAAAAAGATACGGCCAGCGTCCAGAATTTTGCAGCAATTTTCTGGCAGGCAATTTTGAGTAGCAGAGCATGTTATGATATTCTTTGGGCTGTATGTCTTATACTTGGAGCAGAGGTATAAAAATACTCTGAATATAAGCAGCAATTTAACAGCATGCTATTTTATTGCCTTATGTCATACTTTATTCTTCATTTAAATGCAAGGACACAATACATGAAAGCCAGATTGATGGGCAGAACCATTAATCAAATATTTGTAAGCATTTCTGCTGGATTTCCCCTTCCCTCCATTAAAAAAGTTATTCAAAAGAGAGCTTGAGAAGAAAAACTCGACTCGCTCACTGAAATAAGATTTCACACATTTTCACCTAGGACTGAATCTGAAGGTCCACAGGTTCCTGAAAAAGATATACACAGATGATGATACTGACTTTTTTAATACTAATGAGGTGAATGCAGCTATGAGAGAAGCTAATAAAAATATTTTTAATCCATTTGCTTGAAAGGCAATAAAAATTCTTGTTCCTTGGTGGAACAAAAGTGTAATACAGCTGTTAAAGAAATTGCAGGGAGACAGAGATCTAAATAAAGCTGAGACATCACATTTAGTATAAGGCTTAATGGCATGTAGGAGTCTTAAAGTGTTATAAGGCTGAGAGAAAGTATATATTGGCATAAGTTTTATTCAAGTATTAGATAAAATACAGTGTCATCAAAACTGAGATGAAGAAAAGGTCTACAACGCTAGGATAAGTAGAGGACATAATTACATAAAAAATGTATTACTTTGTGAAATTTAAACTGTGATCATATATAATGGAAGGCTTTGTTGCAATGCATCTTTGGCGCCTTTTGATGCATTAGGACAGGATAAGCGCAGAGATACTTTGAGTGGCTAAAGAAGACACCCTGCTAAGAAGCAGATATATCTCTATGTCAAAAATAGCTGCTATATTTAATTCATTAAAACTCACCACTTTGAAAAGGATTGGTATACGGAGCATTTCACTTACAGGCACATTTGATTCTGGCTTTATGACAGTGAGAAGATGAACATAAATGTTTTCCTTTAAAGGTGATTCTTCCAGTAAGCAGAGACATCCCTCAGCAGAAAAATGCTGGAAAACACTCCTACTCACCTTGCTCTTGTCTGAAAGGCATAGTGCTTTTATTCTTTCCATTCTGAATGCACCTGCATTAGCATTCTGGTTTGGATCAGGAGACATCTTTTGCTGTGGCACTCCGAATTCACTCTCATATGATTTTGATTTTAAAATTGAGTGATCTTGGAATTCATGAGATGTATTTATCGTGAATGCCGATAAACCACAGATATGCAGTGGGAGCGCACTTGGTACACAGCATCCCCAAATGAACACTCAGACCATGGGGACTCACCAGGGTCAGTTTTACATACCCTCCGCCCTCCATACAGTGTGGTTATTGGTCCTCCATGTCAACTATTCTCTTTACAATTTTGAGCTTATTTGCATGTTAGCTGCTGAGGTAGATGTAACCTTAGTGTTGAATACTCCTCATTATTTGAGGATGTGAGAAAAAAGTAAAAGTTTTAAAACACTGGCCTTTAGTAAGCATTAAGGCATAGCTAATGAAAAGGGCTGTACAATATTTTTTGTTGCTTTATGAAAGTAATCTCATTCAAAGTTTTTCTTAGTTAGAGTCTCCAGGAAAAGGGTTGATGTTGATTATGTCCTTGAAACTTTTGACAAAAGAAGTCTTGTTTCATTAGTAAACCTCATCTTTTTCCTCTGTCCAGTTCTAACAAATGAGCAGGCCTGGTAGAAGAAAGGCCTGTGCAATTTATCCTAGGGTTTTAGTAGTGATTATATTTGCTAAACCTATTCAATCATTTGTTCTAAGTCTATTTAGAACACACCATATTGAACTAATACTGAATGGCCGTCATTTGCATTAATTTAGCACATTGAACTAAACAGGACATGAAGACCCCAGTGAAATCACTTGGTTGAGATATCATAACTGATTAATCTGTAGTAGATTATAAGAGCTTATTTTGGCTCAGCAGACAGTTCCAAAAGACAACTGAAGTTCAAAAGTGATGTTTGAATGCCTTGTTAACTTGACCTCTATATGTATTTTATCTTGTTTGAGGAAAAAATACGAAGACATGAGCAAAGACATCTTCTCATAAAACCACAAGAAAATTCCTATAACCACTTTATTTACTATTGTTTTCTGAAGTAAATGTTTCCTATTTATCCAGTAGAGGGAAAATAAAGGGCTATGAATTTTAAGTTAGGTTAAATCATATGAGCCATATGGGAAGCAAAAAATCTCCCTGGTTAAAGAAAAGGAAACAGTCTTAGAAAAAAGTATTTAAGCTGCAAGTAAAGTACTTTCAGGAAGCAAAGATTAGTGAATCCCTCAAAGTAGAAAATATGCAATTTTGCATAACATTATGACTAGATCTGATGATAAAAAGATAATGTAAACTCCTAATACAATCTTACAATCCATTATAAAAAAATCCCCAAGCATTTTTCAGAAGAGTATTGGGACATTCCCAAATTTCTTGATTTATGGATGCCTCTTTAAAATTCTAACTGTGATGCTGAAAAGCAAAAGATGAGCAAATAATTTATCAAATGCATTTATGTAGTATTCATGCAAACTGTGGTGCTTAATAGTGTCTTTTTTATATTGTGGCACCCAAACCTGCCTCCAGGACTCAAGGTGAGGCTGCCCTAGTGCAGGCCAGAGCAGGACAATCCCCTCCCTTGCCCGGCTGGCCATGCTGTGCCTGATGCCTCCCAGGATGGGCTTGTCTCTCCTGCCTGCCAGGGCACTGCTGACTCATGTTCAACTTGCCTTAGACGAGGAACCCCAGGTCCTTTCTGCAGCACTGTTTTTAGCATTTCTTTTCCCAGTGTGCCTGTACATCCAGGGTTGTCCCATCCCAGGTGCAGGATCCAGCACTTTCTCCCATTGAATTTCACATGGTTGCAGCACTCTGATTTGTTGAGGTCTCTGCAGGGCCTCCCTGTTTTGGAGGGAGACAAAAGCACCGCCCAGTTTTACATCATCTGCGAGCTTCCTTATTATCCCTTCCAGACTTGTTTCCAAGTAATTTATGAGGATGTTGAAGAGCACAGGGCTGAGGCTGAAGCCCTGCAGAATCCCACTAGTGACAGGTGACCAGTCTGATGTTGCCCCATTCACTACAACCCTTTGTGCTGACACAATCTGAACACAGGTCTGTGTTGAGAAGCCGCCAAGACTATGTGCTGTGCACTGGTATTACATGGCAAAATCCTCCAGCTCTTTCCATACTAAACAGTAAAAGTACTATTTAATTCATAGATATTGACCATAGAAAATTGGTGTATAAATATTCAGGCAGGTGAATGCTTGCACAGCAGGACTTCCACCTTAATGTTAAAATTCTCCTTTGGAGATGACCCAGTTATTGTATCCATTTCAATTCATATATGCCAACATTTTTTTTTCTGTGTAAATGACCACTGCTAGGCATAAAAATATCAGGAGAACAAGTCCAGCTATAATTTTTTAGGATCAGTTTTTATTATGTATATAGAGTTCTTGGCTCTTTATGGGTGTGTTGGAAGAAAACTTTTCTGACAGTTGCCACTAAAGAAGCTATGGTTGACCTGACATTCTGATGAAAACTTTTACAAGATATTGTAGCATCTTATTTGCTACTAAAGCAGCTATATAAACATTTTTCTAAGAGCTAAATGCACACTGTTCCTGTTTGAGAAGCTCAGACTTCCATTATCTCAGTGCTTTTAGGTTGTCTTTCTCACCACCCTTATTTCATTTTAAGAAATCAGATTTAGCAGGCAGGTATTGTGCCTTAGGTATTGTGGTTTACTTCTTCACTCATTTTGCCCTCTGTATTTTATTATGCAAGTATTTCTTTTTTGCTGCCTGAAGGATTTCTTTTTTATTGTCTTGACCAGAATTTGCTTATGTGTCCGCATATATTTTTTTTTATATTAAAAATGTATGTTAAAGTATTTTTAAATAAGAGCAAATAATATAGCTCATCTCCAGAATCAACACAGTGATGCTCAGCACATACACTGAAACATAAAAGACATAAAAAGAGAATTGAATGTAGTCACTGATAATTAGGAAAGCATGGAATTAATTGGCAAATCATCTGGGAAATGATTTATTAACATAATTTTTAATATAGGAAAGAAAAAGCCCTAACATCACAGCTTTTCCCAGACAACCTACATGATACAGCAATCTGTCACAACAGTAATGGAGTGTGCTAAATGCCAAGCCAAATGGTCAGCCCATCCCAACCCACACATGACTTCTAAAACCTTTTAAGCTGGGGAAAAAATTACCTTCAGAAGACATCCACACAAAAAGTAGACACAAATATGGTGCTGTTGCTCATTCTCTTTTTATATAAATTAAATTGTTCAACATTTTACATCTCAGTTAAATTCACTGCCTGGAGATTAGACAATGAAATATTAAATTGTTTTCTTTCTCTTATATGTTCTGCATATTTCTCATTCCATCTTTTCTTGTCATCCATGCTGACAGTATTTTCTTTTGTTTTTTTTTTCTTTAACGTGTCAGTCCCTCTTCTCAACTCTATTTTTCCATAGGTTTCCATATCAATTTCTTCAAATATACAATGCTTAACATTTGATTCATTTTTAGAAATTGTGCCATTCAGGAGACAGAGGAGGTCAGGCAAAAATTCTCATTTGGCCCTTGATTACAAGGCACAGTGCACAGAGTGGCAGCAGGCTGGTGATCCCACAGCTGACACCTAAATCCTGATTACAAGGCAGTCATTTTGCTTAAAGAGATCCATGATAATCAATAAGGGTGGCTTCCTTGACTCGTTTCAAAGCCACTGCTGTTGGAGTCCCACTTAACAAGTGTACCCTGGAAGATTATGCTACTGGTGACTGCACCAGTTGCATCAGATCCAGACCCGTATTACTGGGTCCTACTTTAAAAAAACTCCCTTCTTCCCAGCAGATGTTGTTTCCAGGCACGTCACTCTGAGCGGCCAAAGGGATGGGGTGAGACCTTGTGCTAGAAAGTATCCGCACGGAGAGGCAAGGGCACCAGGTTGCTTATGGTGACAGGAGGACAGGCTGCTTTGGAAAAGGAGGGGGCTTGAGCAACAGCAAATTCTTTTCTGCCACTGAGCCTGGGGGGAAAAAATGTGTGCATCCCTTTTGCTTCTCATTGCCCTTCTGTGACCTGCATCTTACTGACAATATCTCTGATAATTTGTTTACTTCGACTTTGGGTTAAAAGCAAAAAAGAAGCTCTGCATGGATTTGAGTAAAACTGCTATAAATCCCGACCCAAATGTTAACAATGCCATCAGGTGCCTAAGACTTTGGAACTGGCCACTGGAAACTCCTTTGTGTCAGCTCAGTGTTTTGCAGGGAAGCAATGAGCTTCCTGATGTGTGGATACTCCTACATAATTTAGACTGTAAAAAATTCCTTTCTCAGTTTATTCACTGTTATAGTTCAAGGTCCAGGGAAGTCAGTGTCATGCCACTTACTACGAAGCCTCTTTCTGTACTGAATTTCTCTAAATCTATGTTCATTTTGTCAATTTTATCCCATGCTACTTTTCATACTGTCATTTAATATTAGCAATATTTTAGAGGATGGCAACAGACTCATTGTGGTACTGTACCAAAAGTAAAAAAACACCCCTGAATCTTGGAGAATAAATGTTTTCCTCTTACTTTATGATTTTGCTTCATTATATGCTTGAAATTACTGGGTCTGGGACTCACAGAAAAAAGGAAAAAGGTGACAGGGGAGGAGAAGTGTACAGATGGCAACTTGAATACTTTTTCTGACAAAACTATAAGAATGCCAGAGGTTATTTCCAGACTGTTTATTATACTGGGTCCATCCTACTGTGTGGTAATTACATTACTGAGAGCTTGACACTCTTACACGATATGGAATCAAATTACAAACAAGTACCACTGATCTCAAGTCCTGTTCCTTGTCACTTTGAGTTTCCCTTCCTTACCTTTTAGGAAAGAATGATAACTGAAGACAGGGGAGGGCTTTCAGTGGAGGCTTATAGCATATACTGGATAGAGAAACAAAGGTCACGCAGGCAAAATCGTGTCTGTGTACACAGCTGCCTGACTTGATGCAGGATTACTCCTATTTCCAGTTGGACTCCGAAGTTTGTTATCTGAAAGAAGCCTTTGGACTGCAGCAACTTCGGTTCTGTATCAGCAGGACAGGCAAGAGTGGCATGATCATTACCATAATCCATGGTTATCCAAACCCTATATAGTGACCTAAGAAGTTGCCATAGAGAGAGCTAAAGCACGGCAGATGTGATTATGTAATTGTTAACTGAGGCTTTGAGTTTATACAGACAGTATAAAAATATATGAAATGTGCTATTATACAGCAGCTACTTTAATATAACATAAGAAGAAAGCATAATGACTGTCACCTTCTCTCTTTTACAGTGTTAAGGACTTTTTTCTCATTTGGGCAAATTTCCTGTGTGGTTTGAGAAGTGAGTAGAAGCATGAATGTGTATGAATTTAATATGTATAATGTTTAAAACATTATTGAGTAGACAACACGAATCTTCACTGCTTATTTCACAAATTCCTACTAGAGAAACTATATTAGTACTGGAAAAGATACACCTTGCACATGCAGGCTTTTAATGGTGCCCTATTTGTCTTGCAACAATTGTGTTTGACCAAGCTTTAATGAAACAAGGAATTGCTAAAGCTCTCACAGCCTTCACACTTGTCAATGTCCTTTCCATTTTGTGTGAGTAAGGCCAAAAGATGAATGAGCTGTAAGTCACTTAAGTCCCCACAGAAAGTAAAACGAAACTACCACTTCGAAAAACCGACCTACAGATAGATAACTTTCACACTAACTAAATTGCACCACATGGCAATGTCAGATTTTCTGTCTTATAAAACCCAATAAAAAACTCCACACAGAAGACAACCTACATTTTTCAACAATTCATTCAATGAGTCAATACAACTGTCTCAGACCTTAACTCAAATCAGTAATTACAAAAAACCCGCTTCAATTTTACACTAGCATCTGAATTTAGGAATCAGCAGAAATTCTACTTAAATTCCATATTGCAAATGAGCATCTGCAAATATACACAATGCATGGTAAATGGTCACTTAGGTCAATATCATCTAGAAAACACTGACACCATAGATGCACTCTTGCAGTGACAATATAGGGTGAATATGTCAGCTTGGCAGTGAAAGGTCAGCCTTTAAAGGTGAGGAGTAGGAATATGCTTTATTCCCTCATTTCCCACCTGCTTTCTTCAAATGCAGGAGGTTTTATTACTTCGGGTGCAAAAAAAACCCCTGTGTAGCCTTGAGTGGTGCCTTTGTATACAGAAATGTATTCAGACATGCCTTTGAAAATACAGAGGTTCAAATCTTCAAAGCCCAGCATCAAAGTGTTCATGAAAAAATGGCAAAGACTAAGTTTTAGAAATTAAAACCAAAGACCTATTCCCTGCTCTACATACCAAAATACGAATGCTTAACTAGTGAGGAAGGATCTGTAGTCCATTTAAAAAAGACATCTGTTCTAGGAAGGCTGTGGGAAAGCCCAGGCCCTAGGCAAGTATGGCTGGGGAGAATGCGAAAGAAGTCTTGGAAGAAGAGGCAGTTCCATGCACACAGCATCTCTTGAGCAAGGTTGGCAAAAGTATGCCAAGCTCAAGGCATTAAAGGAAAAAATACTGGGAGAATTAGCATCACCATCAACATACCTGCCCTTTTTGCATTCTTCATTGTGGTAAGCTCTAACAGAGATTGTGCTAGTCATTTTATCATCTGGCTTGGAAGTGACCCCAAACTTAGTATTGTAAATCTGTAGTGAATCCTACACTGACCGATGAAACAATTTCTGTCATCTGAATAAATACAGTTAACTCTCATTTGTTCTTATAATCATAGGATTGGTTTAAAAAAAGGACACAACAACCTAAAATCAACAACTCAAAAATGTCCCAAATATACTGACCTTAAAACCAAGTAAGCTTTAGAGGAATTGTTCTGAGACAGGCCCACTGAATCATAATATATATCAATATGCGGTCCAGTTAATGACTATATAGTATATACCTCCTAGCTGCTATTTTCAGTACCAATTCCTTAAATTTTTGTAATATTTTGCTTTTACATTTAATGAAAGATTTCTTTCTGAGAAATTTCTTTTTCTTAAATTCTCAAATTTCAGAAAGATTTCCTTAATAAATCATGTTAAAAACTGTGGAAATTGATTTTTTATTTTTTCTAACTTGATTTCTAACAAGCTAAAATGAAAGAAATAGGACGTTTTCTTTTGAGGAACTGTTTAACTTGACTTTTGTTATCTATGAGCTTGTTGTGGAAAGTTGTTAAGCATTGATGCCTAAATTATTCTTTAATTAGTAGTGGTAATTTTCCATGGTGAAATGTGTCCTATTACTAGTCATCATATTTAAACTTACTACATTATATAGAAACTATTTCATTTTCTAAACCCTTATTAACCTAGGTAATTATTATTAGGAATAATAATCATACACTTTAAAAAGTGTTTGTCATCTTCTTTGACCAAAAATCTTGTACGTGACAGGACATCTTCCAAAATTTCTTCAACTGCAATGTTTTTGATTAAAATTTGAAAGTTTTTTTGTAAGTGTTTGTAGAAAAACAAGCAAATGCTTCATATTAGAAAAAACTTCACCCTTGGTTTCCTTGCAAGGCAGGAAAAAATAGTAGGGGGAAAAATGGACTTTTTAGGGATTACAGCTTATGAATCATACAAGGCATATGTCCTGAACAAAAATTATCCATTCATGATGCTTCCAGTCTCTTTTAAAGCACTCTTTTAAAAACTTATTTGTCTTAAAATTACTGAATTGTAGAGATTAATATTATGTCTGTGCTAAACTGTGTTGTGTTTCATGAATTTTATTCTTCTGCAAAAAAACCTGTGTTTATAAGGGAGGTGCACATATTGATTGCTCCCATGTTGACAAAATAACTTCTGCCTTTAAAATCTTTTGGGTTTTATGCATTCATTCACTAGATAGATAATTTTTTTTTTAATGTTAGATGTTTTACACGAAGAATAACTGAAAAACATAAAAAAAAAAACCCAAAACTATGACAGTAGGTATTAAAGCTTCGCTTCAATAAAATGTATTTATAGTCGTGTTTAACATTGTTACAGTATAATAGCTTTATCTGTTCCTCTATCTTCATTAGCAGCAAAGTTTTTCCTGGCACCAGGTTAATTTTCAGTTCTCTGTCTCTTACACAAAGTCTGACTTTCAGAGATGCTAAGCATGAAAAAATCTTGTTTTTGTAGGACCAGAAATGCTCAACTGTTCCTCCAACACAGTATCCAACTAAATTCACCAGTACTGAGACATCCAGAAAGAATGATTCTGTGGAAATGAGGTATTGAATTGCTTTTTGTCCTCTTTTATAATGAGCAGCACAAGTATTTTCTAGGGAATTTACAAGCTTCTATTAATTAATGGCTATTAATTTACTCAAAATCCCCAAAGAAAAAGTTTTATGTAATTGCAAAATATTATTATTCCTCCTTCAAAGTATGACCTTTATTCCTCATTTTACAAGTAGAGCATTCTGTCTGCTTTTCTACTGGCTAAGTTCCAAAGTAGGAAGACTTTTAATTACCTGCTGAGAGTGACAAGGGCCATTAGGCAGCTTTGGGTGCAGCTTCTTATTGAGAAACTGATGCTTCCAGCCTACAGAGGATGGTATGTGCCATCTACTGCATAGGAGTCAATTAAAAATCTGAAATGTAAACTAAAGAGGAGAAGGACGAGCTGTGATGACATTATGCTAATTTATTCCTGTAGTTGTACTGAAGTGAATCATAGAACAATTTTATATGATTAGTGATTCAGATGGATTGGAATCATGGAATTGTTCAGGTTGGAAAAGACCTCTAGGATCATTGAGTCCAACCGTTAACCCATACTGCCAAGTCCACCACTAAACCACTTCCCTAAGTGCCACATCTACAAGTCTTTTCATAATATTAGATGCATTTCCAGTAAAGCTCATTTTGTTTATCTAACCTTTGATTAATGTTTTTTGATGTGTTACCATTTCCTGCCAGGTATTGATTACTTTAATTGAACAGCGCTCTAGTATCTCAGCAAGAGCACAAACATCAGACATTCATCTGAGCATGTTTCTTGTACAAACAGAAACATTATTCATCATGATACTCATGTTGACAATTATTTCTGTTAATATTCTAGAACATATGCTTTCTCTCTTACCTTTTCCTATGATACCAAAACACTCTGTGTGCATTTGAATTGCTTTTTACTTGGTATTCATTGATATTCAAGAAAGAAGAGAAATATGGGAGAAAACATTTCTTACCTTGATTTTTGGATACTTTCTCTGTATTTTTTTCCCCCAGTGTATCATGTTTAAACATATAGTATTAGTAAATGAAAAAATCTGAAAATGTGACCTTGTAAAGGATGAAGAATATCTACTGTCTGGCCTGCATGATATCATGTAGTAAGAACTGGATGTATTTCTGTACCTCATGAAATCTTCTTGTACCTATTTTACAGACTGGAAAAAATTTCTGGTGAAACAGCACCTCCACTGACCCCATGCAATTTCCAGTCAGATGGAAATATTCATTATGAATTAACTAAAATTGGGCATGTTCAGACAATAATAATGTGAGTTATTTAAATCACATTGATTTATATGTATCTCTCCAAATATTGCTCACAGCTATGAAGGAGGGTGAATGGGAAGCAAGTACACTAATCAATCGTTTTTGAGTAAACAATCAAATGTAGAAAGGATAGCATTAGGCAGAGGTTATCACAACTCAATTTATCAAGTGCAGATGCTGAGATGGGATGAAACTGGGAACTCCACAAACAAAGCTAGCCTTTCTAAGAAACCTAGGAAATCTTTCAGGTTTATAATAAATTTCAGCATAATCATGCCAGAAAATACTTAGGTACATCATGGCTATTTATTAGCCAGTTAAAATTTATAGAACCCTTCTTAAGTGGAATAGTATCTGAGTTGTGTTATGACAATCGGTGAAACAGTGGATGTTCTTTAAAATTTTGAGAATTATACTTATCCACAGAACAGAATTGCACCATGCAGAGGTAACTTCAATGAGAATGTAAACTACAGAACAGGATGAGCTCATGACTGCCAGAAACCACTGTCCTTAATTAATTATTCCTTGCTATTTTTACTGTGGTACTCCCCTTCTGGAACCTGCCCCAAAAGGCAGGAGCTTCCACTACCAGAGGTTCTGCAAGGTGAGCATTGCTCCTTTCTCCTGTGTCCCAGTATAGCCCCCTTCATCCACTTTTTCTGCCTCTCATGGCCTCTTTTTGTGTGTGTGTTCTTTTCCTTTAAACCGATTGTTCATATTCCCACCTTCTTTTAACCTTCTCTCTTGGCTGAATCTCCCCTAAAAGATCTTTCTGTTAGGAGGAGAAAGGGGCTTTTTATAGTGGTACAAGGTGGAGGCTAGGTAAAAGAAAACTGACCTATTTTCTCTGACCTAGCTATTTGAGAACGAGTTCTGCTGGTCAACACAGCATGATGGTAATCTTTGATTGGACCTTGTACCTATTAATAAGACACAAAACAAAGTTTGTAGCAGCTCAAGGTGTGTGATGCAGTCATTCTCTTATAAGAGGAAGAAATAAAGCAAAGGATGCTTTTTAAAAATTATTTTTGTTTGGTTGGTTTGGTTTGTTGGTTTGTTGAGGATATTTTTCTTAGTTTTGTTACACTGTTCCTTGGACCACTGTAAGTTATTCTGATATTTTATTTCTGGTGTAGCTGGAGGTGTGTATTTATATTTGAAGGGCAGAACACTGCAGCTATATATTGATATAATACAGACCAGTTGCACTTTCATCTCAACAGGACCTGGTAGGATATTCAGCAGGAATGCCCTTGTGGTTTCTGGAAAATAACCGGTTATCCTGGTTGCACAAAATATCCACACATAAGAATTATTATGAGGATTGTACACTGAGTGATTGTTATTTCTTAAAATCTGGGCATAAATTCTTATGTCCTGTTGAGAGACTGAAGAACTATTTGAATTTAACATCCCAGATAACATCTGAAAATTCTCATGTCATAGGTCAGCTGATGGGGTTGTATTGTGTTCCATGGCCAGATCACAAATTGTAGCCATTTTCACGCCCCTCCCCCCCCCAAAAAAAAAAAAAAAGTATAAGCAGATGCTAAAAAACTTTCTACCTACAGAGAAAGGGAGTACTCATTGTTAGTATAAGGAACCTGACAACCCTTGCCTGTGCTGTTAATCCTTCATTCCAAGATTAAAATGGTAAAACAAATTCAGATTTCATGAAATAACAATTCTCTTTGGTTTAAATTATTACTTATATGTCCTGATTATTGACTTAGTGGTGGGTTATAAATTATTAAATGGGAACAAGCTTGTCTGGTTCAGGTATATTCAGTCCGTCACAAGGGATCTTTCCTTTCTGGACATGCCGCCATCTGTATTTTGTAAATGTAAAGAGTGTTAGCATCCCATTAATCACCACACCTGTCCTTAATCCAGCCAATAGCAGGTAAAGGACAAAGGCAGGAGGAAGCTCCACAGGAACGCTTTGTTTAATTTGTGTTGTGTTGGATTCACTATATGTGGGGGTGGGGGGGGCAGGAAGGCTTGTGTTTGGTTTTGTGATTGGGAGTTTTTGTTGTTGTCTTTAAACTCAGACAGCTGTTTGCCCTTGAAAGCACACTCGCAGGTCAATTTTGTCTACCTAGATTCACTGTCACCAATCTCCACAGTTAGTGAGTCCCATCTGGATCTTGGCAGGTCATCTAAATGTTTTATTTTTTTTATTGTTTTCAATATATATTGTTTTATATTTGTTTTATTTTATATTATTTTCTTGAATCACAAATGGTCTTACTTCTGGGGTGACTCAGCATTTGTATCACTGCCCTTTCCTGCCTCCCATGTCCTTTATGAAATATTTTAAATTCATCTTTGCCTTTCACTATTCTCCCAATTTTGCTGCTTGCTTAGAATAGTGAGAAATTCTGCAACAAGTTGGCAAAGGGTATCTAAATTAAGGCAGGAATGAGATTTCAGTGGGTAGATAGAGTCCTGTGGTAGAAGAGAAATAAGAATTAGGGAACTTTTTTTTGTCCATTCCCATCTGTTTTGAAATAAAAGCCATGCAGCCTTTGTAAGTGTACAAAAGAAGTGACTGTAAAGGACACACAGTATTTTTGACAAAAAAAAAAAATCAATTTATTTCCCTGCACAGGAGCTGTTAATGGCAATTGTTAGCACCTACATGGAATTCTATTTTTCTTCTTTCCAGGCATACTGAGCTGCATTTCGACAGGAAATAAATAGCTTATTACTTTCTGGGTTACAAAATAGCTGCAATAGAGTTTGTTGACTGGGTAGATGAGACTTGCATCTGTATGAAAAGGAATGACTTGTGTGTCATTATTCATTGCATTCTATCTGTATTAAATTATTTTAGATGTGTTTAATTAAGAGAGAGGCTGCTTTTCTCCAGTTATTTTTTTATGATGAACGGCCTTTCTTGTCTAATGGAAATAACTTTGTGGTCTTCTAAAGGAATGTTACTTCTCAAAAGTTAGCCAGTACAAAATCTGCCTCTTGCTCCTAAATTGATTGTATATTAGTTAGGTATGGAAAATTGAACACAATCTTTTTTGTAAAAAGGGCAAATAGGTGAAGCAAGTGATCCTGCATTGGTATTCGCTAACATTTTTTACATGCATGTCATAGCAAAAGCAGGAACAAAAGGGGGAAAAAAAGAATATTTAAAAATATTTTTCAGGGTCAATAAATAACATAATTGTTTTTTTTAGCCAGATATGGAAATGTGTTAAGCAATCTGCCCTGAAAAGGAATATAATCTTTGCTATAGACAAAGACTACTCACTGCATGATAAAACATAATGCTTGATAGTTTCCTGCCTGTAATTTGCACGGAATTTATATTCTTTAGGATTCTTTTGATATGATGGTGTTGTCATGTTTGAGATTGGTGTAACTGGAACATCTGAGACTCCATTTCAAGCTGGTATTTTGGCACTCTGGCTCATCATGACAGCAAACACAGAAGTGCTCAATATGGACACCATGCAACAATATATTTCAGTTTAGAAATACTGTCTTTTATTAGCCCAGGGTTTTTTGCTGCCATTAGTATTTAAATGTTTTGCTGGTCCACCTTGCCCTCACTTACTCATGCATGTAAAAAAAAGCCATAGAAGATTTTCTTGCCCCATATTGTTTTCTGCCCTTGGCAAACACCTGTTTATCCATATGGCAAAATAGGCCTTATCAGGACTAGTGTTTCTTAGCAATCATTATTTGAGTCACTTAATGCCCCCCTTCTTAAAAAAAAAAAAAACAAAAACACAACAACAACAAAAAAACCCCACCAACCAACCAACCAACCAACCAAAACCCCTACAGGCTTAGTTAAACGATTTCATTTGGGGTTAAAATAATTTGGAGGTTTTTTTATCTGATCTTTCTCGTTTTCCTAGAATCTCTTTCAATATTTTATTTCTTTGCAGCAATTGATAAATCCATTTGCCTTTACAAGAAGGGAGGTTTCAAAACTCTATCCTGAAAGACCTGATTTTTTTGCAGAGCTCAAGTGTAACTCTTATAATGTTCTCTTAGCTACCTATATGCCGCATGAATTTTTATTTCACCCCAAAGGTTGTCTGTTTCTTAATTTTTAACTTCTTTAATGTTGAAGAGCATATAAATGGCAAATAAACATTTAAATGAGGTTGGAAAAGACCTTGCTTGACCGGCACAAATTGTTCTTAGCTTTGCCGGTCTTAGCTTATCTATAACATGGCACTACTTGCCCCACAGATGCCTCCTGTAAGTTGCTGGGACCTACAACTAATCATTTACTGCCACAAGTGCAGTGAACCAATTGCTTTCTGGCATTTCTGGATTTACACAGCAAGGTACCTGCACAGGCTGCAGCATGGCTCGGTCTGTGAAATCCTTGTTAAAGACAGCAGCTCAATGGGAGCGACAGCTGCCTGTGCACTTCAAGCAGTTTGCTGTGGCCAGACTGAAATGAGCAGTTCAGCTAGATGCTCAGGTCATGGCAGTTTCACCTTGAGGCTTACATGAGGCTTACATGAGTCTTACGGAGGCTTACATATCCTCTGCATCTAGAAGTTGCGCTTGGAGTGTCTGGGAAATGGAGAAAAGTTCAAATTAAACGAGTAGCTTGTGTGAACATCTTTAGGTTAAATTAACTATCTCTGGTAATGATAAAATTTCACCTACATAGGCTATTTCCACCACAGAGTATAAGGAGGAGGAAATAGCTCCTATGCAGATGTAAACAGCACTTGAGAGAGTGATAAAGCTTAGAAGGTAAGGTGATACCAGCCCTATGTTTCAACTGAAGACAAAAACACCAGTCAGAGCCCAAGAGAACATTTTAATTTTTTTTTTTTAGCAAAAAAAGTCTCTAAGATTGCCTTTGCTCAATTTCTAAAGCTTCCTTATGCTTAATTTTAATGAAGGTCTCCTGCACCCTCCAGTACAGGAAATCTATTGGGATTTGATCTGACATAGTGCTCAGGGGAGGAAGGGGAAGAAAAGTTGAGAGATCTTCATCAGAGTCCTTTGCTTAGTAAGCCATTCCCAGGAGACCGGGTAAACTAGGACAGACTCAGACAAACCTGAGGGTGATGAAGAGCTAAAAAGGAGTATTTAGGAGCGTCAGACTCTGTTCCATTATGACTACTACACTTTATTGAGAAGAGACAGAAAAAAAAGCTAGTAAGTTATAAATAATCTGTGTGAGACTGCTTTTAGGTGATACTGTATTGATTGCACAAAAAAACAGATTCTAGTTGTAAAGCATCAGACTTTAATGAAGGCTCCATCTTAAATCACAGTATACTATGAAATCACTTCATATGTGTTGCTAAGAAAATTTCTATGAGTAGTTCCCAAGTTCATAGATATGGGATATATCACTTGATAGGTCATAAATTATGTAAAGCCAAATGTGTAAAGAGGTAATGCTGAAATTATATCATGGAACTACTGGAGGCATTATTAACAGTAACCAGTATAACAGGAACACTACCTGTGACCCTGATAAACAGCCTAGGTTAACTAAGTCCCAGGCATTTCTGGCAAAGCTCATCTGTCACATGAGTTTAGAATGATAGTGGTCCTGTTGCCACAGATAACTAAAACACTGCCAGTGCACAGCAGTGCCCCGACTGTGTCATTTATGAGCCTGACAGTCTTTAGAACATTTATTTACAGTTATGGTGATGTACCAGGGTCTCAGATGGCTGCAGTCTTTGGAAGACTGACTACAAGAGCTGTTCAGTGAAGAAGGCATGTCATATTTGATTTCCCGTATTTTTTCCTACAAATAGGAGGGTTAAATAATGAATTATCTTTATCTGTGGAATTGCCGTATACTAACAGTCTTCCCTTTGTCCTTTCAACCTTGAAGAAGAAATTAAAAGGAAAATGAGCCAGTTTTTCACTGATAAATCTCCTGATCACACAGGATTAGAGGGTCTGGTGCCTGAGGGGCCAGCTTGGTTCTGCTGGCACTTAGCACCCTGACTGCCTGGGTGTGAGTGGCTCTCACTTACCTGGGGCTGTGTGATGCCATCTGCCCCAAAGGCAGGAGCAGCCAAGGAGTGACAAACACCAGCTCTGGGTGTCCCCAGGGTGGGGATGAGCCAGTGCACGCTGGCCACAATGACCTGGCTGCCTGGGGAGGGCACTGGTGTGTACTGAGGGAACATAGGGAAAACAAATACAAGCATATCCCAGTATTCAAAGGGAAGAAACTTCTACCATGCATGCAAGATTCCTCTTGACAAAGACATTAGGATGCTAATGGTTGTCGCGGAAAGCTAGTGACAGTCAGTAAAGGCTCACAACTAAGAAGCTGTAGAAAAATGCAGGCATGAGAGTATGCATGCACAAGAGTGTGAATAAAAATTTCTTCTCTATTAATTTCCTTAAGATTCTAAAAGCTAAGGGTTCTTTTAATTTTAGTGAACCCTTGTATTTGGTCTCCGCTGTCAGTACACGCCTAACTCATGTTTTTTGTTCAACTGATAAATTATAACTAGTTCCCATATAAACAGTACCCCCCATCAAAGCACTTTGCAAAAGAGGTTGGTGTCATTAACTGCACTTTTCCATCAGTGAAACTGAAGCATGGAAGCTGATGGTTATGACTCCAGTCTGCTGGGTCACAACTAATCCATACTTCTTAATCTTTTGAATGCGTACTGTGATTGAAATATGAAAAAATAAAAATCTTGCTGCAAAAATAAAAAGCTTTCTTTTTAGATCAAAATAATTGACAAGTTTGTTAAGAATTATGTCCTGTTTGCTTCCTAAATTGTTAGTAAATCAACTCTGAAACCAGAAAGACATAATAAAATCCAGAAGCAATAAGTTCAAATGGTGTTCAGCCTTAAAACTTGCATTTGGCAAACAATAAATCTTTGGGTTAAGGTAAGGATTTGATAGTTTGCTGTCAGCCCTCCTATGAGTGCCAGCTAGGAACATAAACCAAAGTATTCAAAGTTGACTCAGCCTACAAAAACAAAATACAAATCATTTTGAATTAAAATTGCATCCACAAGAGCAGCTTTCTTCCTAATGTTATAGAACATACAACTGCGTAGCTTTGCATGCTGCTAAAGCCAACCTCGCCCATCACATTTTCTTTAAAAAGAATTTGATTGTAGTATTGAAACCCTCATGATTATAGACTTAATGAGGGTTTTTTTTTTTTTTTTCTCGTATTGCTTATTCCAAACTTGAGTTGGGAAAAAAGGGAGGGAATGACTGTGGATCTTAACAAAAATCTATAATCTTTGTATTTTTTTTAAGTGATTCTTTTACATGAAAGAAAAACAAAATTTTCCATCTCCACAGAAGTTTCCCTGAGAAGATTTTTGGTTTGATATTGTTTTGTTGCAGTGAAATTGTTGAGTCTTTGTCAGCTGGAGACATTTTATTCCATTCCTCAGTGGCAAAGACAGCTGATGAACTAGTAATTTAAATGGAAGGAGGAAATCAAACCATGAAAAAGTGACTGATTTGTTTAGTTGTATCTGGAGGTAAATAAAGAGGAAAGGAGTTCAATGAGTAGGACTTTAGTTTGAGCCTTTGCATTCTCCACTTTTGGAAGACTCATTGTCTCTCCTTGAGCATAACATTTAATCACTTCTCCTTCAGTTTGTTTTTAAAGTAGAGATACTAATATTCATCTACATCAGATACTACTAGAGAAATAAATAATATAGCCTTTTATATACTACTATTTAACCATGTTTATACCACTATTTAATTACATTTATATATCACTATTAGGCCTCACAGAAGCATCAAAAGACACATAGGCATATCTATATGTATGGAAAAAACACTCCCCATTGAGTATCTTCATTCTTGCCAAAAGTACTATTTACGTATTTGTAGAATAACTGTGAAGAATGTTCATTTAAAAATTTCTGTGCTTTTCATTCCTACATCCCTTTTTTGCCTTCCTTCCACAGACACAAAGCTGATATACAAAAGCAGTCACATCAGGGTTTAGCATATAAACTAAGTGTATGCAGAAAAATTCTTTAAACGATATTCTGAACAAAATGTCTAGACATTATCACAGAAAAAAAAATTTGAATGTATTAGTTTGTCATAGAATCGTGCAAAAAAGAGAGTGCTAAGCACTGAAATCGATCTTAAAGGTCATCTAGTCACATCCCCCGGCCATGTGCAGGGGCACCTCCCACTAGACCAGGCTGCTTAATGCCTTATCCAACCTGTCTTTGAACATTACCAAGGTTGGGACAACGCATAAGTACATATTTTTCCACACATAGTTTAGGTTGAGAAAAAAAAAAAAAAAAAAAGTGTTCAAATGCAGTTTAAATTGTATGATAAAATTATATAGTTCTATCTATTTTTGTCTCTGACACGTCCCTGTAAATCCATGGGAAGTGTCTTTGAACTCGGTGCAAAACTCTGTATGTGTAACTAAATACTGGTTACAAAATTGTGTTTCTCTTATTTTCTTTTTATTCTGTTCTCTTTTCATAAATTTAAGTGTAATTCAGAATGATAGCGCTTTTATTTTGCTCTCTTATTTGCTTTTTGTTTTTTTTTTTTAAATTCAGCTAGTGATGCGTAAGTTGTGGGGTTTTTCTTCTTTCAGACTAGGGTAAGAGCAAAAGAGCACTGTATAAACTGACATTGATTTTTCACAGCATGACCAATAAGTACAATGGCAGACACTCTTAGCAAGTGGTGTTCTCCACTGATATGCCTTTCTGAAACATCAAGGTAATCTGTATCTTTTCAGAGTGACCTGCAGGGAGTAACATCATAAACCTCAAAAGTGAAGTGCATCACAGGACAGTTATTTGTGCTGTAGAGCAGGAGATTAACCCCAGATAACAGGCTCTAGATGTACATCACATTACTAAGCCACCTGCAGGAAACAATCAGACAAGGTCAAAGAGATTTCAATACAGTGGAAATAGTGAAAAAGTTAACAAGAGTAAAATATTAAGTTGACTCCTCAAACCTGTTTGTTCCCTTGTCCTACAGCAACATTTCTGTCTCTCTTTAGTGTTGGAAAAACGAGCTTGAAACACCACCATGTTAATCCTAACCTAAACTAGAGTGATGCAGGCATGGTGTCAAGAGCAAAATGGTTACATCTTTGCACTTTAGCTGGTATATTTTCAAACATCTATTAAGTAGAAGGTAAATGGAATCTTTCCAGTTTCTCTTTGGCCCTTGCTTTAATGGCACAGATGTGTGTGGAGAAGTAGTCCATGCCTAAAATGATGTAAACAAAATTTAAACACTAATAAGCTCCCATATTTTAATTTAACTTCCAGTCATTAGACTAAAATTTGAACAGCAGTTATTGGATTTACCCTTGTGACTGAGATCCCAAACAGCTATTTTAATTTTTGCAGAGTTTAAACAATAACATGAGATTGAGTAAAAAAAGGAAGTCAGAAAAGGGGTGTAAAAGAAGTTCAAATAGTAAAAGCTGCTTCTGGCAGCAAGTCAAATCTTGGTTAATCAGGACTTTGGCACAGGGAGAGTCAGAAATGAACAAGCACATGGCCGGTTTGTTTTGCCTGACAGGAAATCACAGCTTGATATACTCAAGTGCTTATTTTCCCTAAGGCAATGGATTGCCTCATCAAGTCTTGATTCATGCATGGTCTTCATCTGAAACATAATAATATTAAGAACATTTATTTTAAAGTTTTTTTATCATTTTAGAATACATCTGCTGAGCGGATAGAGTTTCCTAAGTAATGTAGCTACTTTCCTCATATTTCTCATTTTTTTTTTTTTGATGGAGAACCGGTAAAACTACACCCAAAACATTTATGCGTTTCCTGAAATGCATTTTGATTTCTTAAAGGTATGAATTTATGTGGATTTTTTTTCCTAAATAGTTTATTTTCATTGAATTAATAAATACAAGAAATGTTGAAAAATACCTAAATATAATTTTCATATCTGAATAGATAAGGAAAACCTTGATAAACTCTTTTTTTTAGATCATATCTTTATATTGAAAATCTCTAACCACAAATATCAGGAAAATGATAATATTCTGGAGGTTTTTCTATTTTTTCCCTTTACCTGCAGTGCTCATCCTTTTTATTTTGTTTTACTAACATAATTCCTTTAAATTACTTTCATCATTCAAGTCCACTCTGCCGAACCTCACATTGAAAACTTCAATCTACCTTGAAGGAAGTTACAATTTCCTACTAGGTAATCCGATCTCAACACTTAGTAAAGAAATGCCCCAGAGCTCCTGGACTAATTGTATAAGACTTTCTACAGACAGTCTGTGAGAACTTCCCAGAAACACTGTTTTGTGACTTGATTAATTTCCATCCTGACTGATGAAGTATTTAAAGATGATCGTAAATTTGAAGAAAGAAAAGAAATACGATAGAGCAAAAATGGCCAGCAGCCACCTGTGATCTCATGACATGAATGAATTTAAGTATGATCGAGGACTTCTAATGAAAGCCTCTTCAATATTCCTCATTCTATACTGGGAAAGTAATCTACTTCTCTCCTTTAAATGCGTGAGTTTCAAGAAAGTTTTGACCTAAGAGGGAGAGTGGCAGAAGCAGCTAAATGCCTTTCTCCATCCCATTCCCTATATTAGTTTACATGCTCCACCTTTCATATCTACTACTTAAGAATGGGATCAAAACTTACTCTGAAAAGAAGAAAAAATGGAAATTGCAAAGTAATTTTTCCTATTTATGTGCTTGTTCAACTGTCAGTCACTGTTTTTTCAATCTTATATCTTATTGTAATTCTTCAAAAGTCTTCTAGATAAAATAGGCAGAAAGAGAGTGTTTTAAGAACACCTGATATCATCTGGTTTGGTGTTGCTATCTGCTAGTCTGCTACTTGATTAGGGACACGATGCTGAAAGATGCTTTTTTCATGATTATTGATAGGAACCAGTCTTTTGCAAAGTGATTATGACCTGCCCTGAAAGTATGCAAGGCCAGGTTGGGGCCCTGGGAACCCTAGTCTGGCGACAGGTTCCCCTGCCCATGGCAGGAGGGTTGGAACTAGATCCTTCAGGTCCCTTCCAACCTAAACCATTCTATGATTACCTTGTTGCTATAGCACGAGTTATATGTTTTACAAGAGGCTGGGCCAATAAATTAAAAACAAACATGGAAGGAAGACACAGGAAAGGGTTTTCTCATCAAAAAGCTCATAATGATTTGTTTATCAATTAGAAAAGTCAAAAAAAGGAAACTGCTTTGAAAGGTCCAAATCAAGGAGCAGGAAGCTTGATGCATAGACAAGCCTGGAATCAGGACTCAAAACTTGTTGATTGGTTTTAATTAGCATTAGTAAAGTAGTCTTTAGCAGAAAATTTCATGTGCTGAATAAGAAAATGTGAGATAGTATGTTGCTTCTGTGCATGCCCTGATTTTTTCATAATTTCTTGATAATCAGCTACCATTAGTCAGTGTCAGAGCCAGTTTACTCTAGGCTGACATATTTGTGTATTTGTCGTAATATATATTACTCTCATTTATATATATATATATATACACTCATTTTTAAAGAAAAATTCTTAATTACAGCAACAAATAGACTCAAATAGACTTTGCATTAAATAATAAAGGGGTCAAGGGTGCTTATGGGACATCAGTAGATGTACAAAATCATTTTCATATTGCAAAGGATCAGGATTTTACTATAAAAATGTTTTTGAAGGGAAATCTATGATAGAAGTCCATACTGCACTTAAAAGAATGATTATACACAATTTTATTTTCACTTTCATAGACAGTGCACTTGTCAGACAGTAAAAGGAGAGGATAAGGCATGTAATTAGGTAGGTTAGTGGTGTGGCAGAGAGTCACCCAGTAGAAGCTCTTTTAGGGGGCAGCTGTGCAGTCATTTATAAGAAGATTTCCTGTCTGAAGTCCATAGGAGGCCTGAGTCCATCAGGGATTCAGAACAAGCTCATATAAGAAAGAGAAGAGACAGGAAGTCAAGTGTCTGTTGTTTGCTCACCAAGAAAGACCTAAGGGCAGGGAAGATCAATACAACTGAAGAGCTGCAGTTAAGAGCAAGATTTATGAATTATTTCTCAGACTCTTCATCTTTGAAAGATGAGAGAGAAAGAAAGTGTCCAATTTTCTTGTGTGAAGGGTTTGTTATTTTCTTCCAGCAAATTTCAAACATGTAGGTAGCATTTTATTGATGCTAAAGTCAAGAACTGGAGGAATTTTCAGAAGTTTAGTTTTTACTAAGCTCTTAAATCTCACATCTTTTTATCTCTCTCTTTTTGTTTTTTACCCCCAAACTAGCTCAAGGTCAAAAACTTAATCACATCTTCTTCTACACAGTCGATCTTAAACCTAAGGATTCTTCCAAAGATCATAAAACATAAAAATCACACTCTCCCCCCCCTTCCCCATTTTAAATATATATACAATTTTGTAGACTTTCTCAGTATATTAAAAATAAACTTTGGTGGACTTCTCTAAACACATCTTCAATATGCAAAATGTAATGTGCCAGCACGTCGTATGCATATATAGATATATCTGTCTTGTGTGTGTGTGTCTGTATACACTTGTGTGCATTTAAAGTCACAAACATTTCTGATATCCTTTGGTTGTACTCCCCTAGAGGTATAAGGTATTTGTAAATTTAGCTCATTTTAAAAACATGTCAAGAACTTTAATTGAAAAAAAAAGAAGTCATTTTTCAGTGAGTTTTAGACTTTTAAGCTGAAATTATTTTACTCTGCTTTGGCATCTTAGTAATCAGTGGAAATAGGAAGATACATACTCTGAAAATGCCTGGTTTTGTTTATAGGAGGAGCTTAAATGAACAGCCTAGACAAAACATTTAGTTTTATAGCTGATATTAGTACCTTTGCAATTGCATTCATCTTGAAAATGGAACTATACACTTTTAAAATATGGCATATTTATTTATAACATTAGTAGTGATATAGGCAATAAAACACGCTCGATTATGAGTTACAAAATAATAGGTTTCCTTCATACATTGTTTTTGTTAATGCACTATCTCTACAATTGTAAACTCACATTTTATGTTATACTCTAATTCTAACTTGGGAACACTTGCCACTTACCGTTTAAGGAAAAGAGAAGAGAATGAAAAAGAAATGTTAGACAAAAGGAAAAATTCCAAGGAAAGGAGTGATAAAAAAGTCCTTTAAAAATATCTTCATTTGGTAAATATTGCAGCCTGACAACAAGTTAAAGAAAAGATTATTTTACCATAATGATTTTGGTACTTCTCTATACTTCAGCAGAAAAAAAAAGAACAATAGAAATTAAAACTGAACATACCTTTGTTAAAAAAAAAAATTAAAAAAAGTTTGTTACTTTGTCAAGAGCAAGTAACTCCCTCCACCCATTAATATCTCTCTCTTGGGAAGCACCTGTTGAAGCTGATATGTCTCAGATGACCTGAAGGCACAATTCCTGTCTTTTCAATTTAGTTGCTTCAGTTAGTGGTGCTGATTTGATGTTGCCTTAAAAAATGTGTCTTACCCGTGCTCCTGAATTTGTTATGCCTCAGCTCACAAATGGGTTGCAGCAGGAAGAGTACGAGCACAAAACAATTCAGATGATATGAAGTATCTTGCAAACAGAATCTAGGATATTTGGAAACTGTATTTGGTTGTTGCCTTGGTCTGATTTTGTTTATTTGTTTGTTGGTATAGAGTGGGATTGCTGTGGGATTGTTGTGGCAGCTACACCAGCTAGCAAAAAAGAAAATGAATAAAAAATTTACATGTTTGCAGAAGAGCCTGTGAAACGGCCGGAAAGTCAGGTGCATCAGCAGTTTTGTCCAGTTGAAGCAGAAGAAGTAGCAGTAGAAGTCCAAAATTGTCGGGATCGAATTGAAGCCTCCTAATAATCCCCTGTCTTATGTTAACATTCTTTATTAAAAATTGTTTCTGAGTAGGGAGAATTAGTTCTATATGTGCATAAAGTCCAGATTAAGCTCACCATGATGTGGCAGATCTAATTTATGTTATATTATTGACTCTTCTAATTTTACCATGTCCTATATTGCTGCAAAGCAGCTCTTGCTAGAAGCTTATACATATATAAATGTATGTGATGGTATAGACTCCTTCCAGATTTTATCACAGAAAAATATGGTAGCTGGTCATAAAGTATAAGAAAAGGAAAATAACTTGCCAATTTTGTGTGATATTGAACACAGCAAAGAAAGCTATTCTTGCATTTCCAAATTGTCTGTTACATTCTGGATGCAAATGCATGCATGTAGCTCTTTTCAATTTCACTAGAGCCTGACTCATTTAAGAAATGAATATTATCCTGTGCACCAAATTTAGAGGCATTGGTGCAATGAACTGAATACTAAACAAGCATTGCATCCTGGCAATTTCTACATACAAAGTGCCTGTAAAAATACTTTTCCTATATCTGAATAACATAGGTAAATTTTTAATAGAAACTTATCTCCTGTCCAAAGGTCTTATTCTAATAAAAGTATTTGTAGAATATCTCAAATAATGCAGTAAATCAGATACTAATCTTTCTATTTATACCCAGGAAACCATTCCTGTGTTATTTTATCTGGATAGTTTGACTGCTTCCATTTCCCTGTTTTCCTGCACTGTCACTAATTCACTCTCAAAGTCAAGACTTCTGGCCCACATCCATTATCCTATTCATATTCCCCTTTGTAATGCACTACTCTCAGAGGCATTGTGCCAGCATTGCTCACATTCAGTCTGAAAAACACTTTGGCTCACCATCAGCTGCAGAACAGATCCTGTGAGGCTGCTCATTGTTCCAGCCAAATGTAGTTACTTATCATACAGTTACTGATAGAAAAAAGTCTGACTTTACTGAAGATTTGTACATTTTCTGTGTAGCTTTTGTGGATTTGGCTCATTGTTTTCAGGAGGAGGAAATTTTCCTCAGAGGTTTTGCTCAAAGACTACTGGAGTTTTGGGATATTTTTATGAGCTCACAAAAACCCAGTTTTGTTATTCTGAGTTAGCATTTGGATTTTCATAATTTCCCTCCAACGTGAATTGATGTAGCTCTAAACAATCCATGTTAGGAATTACAGCAGCCCAGTGAGGTGACTGTTCCTGGTCATGCAAATTATGTCCATTTTTTATGTAAAGACAGGAGAAGATAGGTTTATAAGTTCAGTGGAATTATTTAGCAACCAAATTTTTTTATTAAATAGTCTCTTTTTAATTATTGTTTCATCTACATCTATGAGTCACCTCTGTGTAAATATCCATGCTTACCCATGCCCACATTCATGATTTTTTCTCTCTACTGCATTACATAAATGCATTCTAATCAATAGTTTTTAATTTGTATTAGGATGTTTTTGGTGTTTCTTATTTATGTAGTCTGGATGAATTCTAGTTTTGAGAGGTCACATCTGTACTTTTGAATTAATAAATGCCACAGGATAAAAACATTGGACAATTCAAATTAAAACACATTCCATTCAGAGAATGTGGTTTTGTGTGGGATTCTTTGGAAATTAATGTGATTTAATTAATCACATTAATTTATTCATGTGGGAGAAAAATCTGTATTTCCCTCTGTAACTTTGCTACAGTTCTCAGTTCTGAACATAGAAAGGTTTCTAGTGATATTTTTGCAGAAATAAGAATTATTTCCAGCAACATTTTGGAAAACAGCATTACCTGAAAGACAGTGAAGTTTCTTTGTGAAAGCAGATCCTACTAATATGTTCAGCAATGAGTCATCCTAAAGTCTGATACCAGATCTGACTGACCAACTCAAAGCAAGGGGAAAAGAGAAGATTTGAAAAAAAGGAAGGAAATTAATTTTCTTAATTATTCACTTCTAAAAGGCACAAGACGTTAGCACAAAAATATATCCACTGAAGAGTCCAGAAGAGTCCAGATAGAGTCCTCCAAATCTCTCTTCTGATTAAAAATTATAAAAAAAAGGTCCTAGCACTAACACTTTTTCAACTGTTAGTACCATATAAACATGGCTCATATTATATAAATAATATGGTTATCAAAATAATTTTGATACCTAATTTTATTTTATTGCAGTGTGAAATATGTTAAATAGATGCAAAACTGCATTTTTTAGCACCAAATATGTCAGTATTTATTTATTTAGTTTTTAAACACAGCTGAAGCTTTCTTTGATGATTGTCTTCCACCCACATTCTATGGAAGGCAGAACAATTGCAAGATGTAAGATGACTGAAAAATTACAGACAAGTGCAATCCTCTGCCTCTATGATACCCAATTTAATATCAAATCGATTGAATAACAGGCCAATTGGTGCACATTTCAGACGCATAATCTCTTCTGTTCCTAGATTTGGGATTAAGCAGATGACTTGTGGCGTTCTTCTGTCCAATCCTGTTGTAGAATTACAGTGAAATAAATAAGCAGTATTAACAAGAGCTAATCCTACAATTTGAGCTCTGCAATGCCAAGATTTTGTCTGGCAGCTTAGTAATCATACATTTTCCATCCTATTTTATAGCTACAGTAATTGAATCACAGCTAGGGACAATCAATCCATGGGTTCAGGAAGAAAATCTGTAAGGGAAACAAAACACAGTAGGGAAATGGAAAACTATGGTTTGCATAATGAAATAATACAATTTAATAGGTTTTAATCATTATATTGGTTGCGTTCTGCAGTGTAAATAGAAAAGAGAATCTCTATGTAATTGCCTTGAAACACAGAGTGAAAACTGGTTCCTTTAAGTTCTATCTGCAAATACTGGAATATCAGAGATCATGACTTTTTCTGAACTATCTTGACGAATTGTAATTTTGGACCCCTGTATGTGAGAACAAGAAGTGTGATCTAATTGTACTTCCTTGCTCCTAGTATTTCTAAAATAACTACATCACACTTGAAAATCTTCCTGTAGCATTTTGCCACAGTTTGACAGATTTCAAAAGACATGACAATACAATTTCAATGCACAACAATAGAGATCCCATTACAAAATAATATGGATACCAAGGCTCTTTGCAATTTTCTGGCCCTCTTCCCACTACCTCAATTAAAAAAGCAGAGGCACTTTGGAATTAGGAAAGGTTTTCTTGTTTGATCTATTGCTGTATCTATGAACATAGGAAAATGCATTCCTATCAATCATGCTTGCTTGAAAATCATGAAACATCCCTAAAAAAGAACCTTATTTCACATTCTTCTCTAGTTCAAAATAGGAAAAAAAAAAACCCACCCAAAAAAACCCTGATGCAATTATTAATGTCCTAAAAGTCACTGAAGTAATCCTGGTGCTACAGACAGCTTCACTAGACTTGATAGAATAGATGTGTTTACACCAGTTTAAACTGCAACTGAATTTGGCTATGTTCACTGCTCATAAAGCTTTCACTTTTATGAAGATAACCTGTGCATAAATATACGAAATCATACTGAAATGCATTTTCAAATTGGGCTTAAAATATACATCCATTTTATATCAAGATTTGATTGGTTTAAAATGGTACACAATACTAGCAAATGAAAGAATGGCTGTGCTTCATTAATGAAAAGCTTTTTTTGGTAACAGCCACAGTCTTTCTAGCAATACTTGATAACATTAATGTTCCCTAATGAAAATTGATTTTGTTTATGTACTGTAATAATGGATATGGCCACATAATTACTATGTGCTGACTGCTACTTATTAATTAATTATTATATTTTCCTTTGTAATTTATTTACTGGGAAAAAAAATCAAGTATGAAGCAGCATCTGTTTTCCAGTGAAGTTCTGCTTTGACTTAATTTCACAGCTGAGCAGGAAGGTGAACACAGAGCTTGAGTAACTTGCCCAAGGTCACCAAGACTGCAATCTGCCTTGATTTGAGCCAAGTTCAAATTGGTTTTCATTCTTGTGTTTCAGATACTCAAGCTGATGTGGGTTTAGTTCTCAACAGCTGTTCTTGAAGTTACCAAGAGGGGCCACAATCTTAGATTATTACATCAACCAATTTCTGTGTATGGCAGCCAGGCAGGCAGAAATTCTTCACCTTAGTGTAAAAGAGCAGATTAAATGTACAGAGAAAAAACCCACACAATTTCACTGGCTGCAATTCCTCTCCCTCTCCTCTCCTCTCCTCTCCTCTCCTCTCCTCTC
>WBMY01000380.1:447046-516347 GCA_013397315.1 Donacobius atricapilla | reverse complement strand
TCCTTTCCTTTCCTTTCCTTTCCTTTCCTTTCCTTTCCTTTCCTTTCCCTGTAGCAGAGTTGAAGCAATGGCCTTACAATTGGTACCATCCATTCTGCTTCTCTGCTGCATGTCCTTGCTATTAAGGCAGGCATAGCTCCTACTGCGTCAGTTCCTGCAGCAGCACAGTTTTCATCCAGATATATTAAAAGAGAGAAAAATAATTTGTTTTGCCTTGATGTGTCAGGCTGCAGAAAACAGAGGTTTAGCAACCTATCTTTGAGACAATCAAATGTCGTAGGTATGCACCTTAATCTGGAAGATTGCTTGTGTGGTTAAGGTGGACCCTGCAAGAAGCCACCTCCTGATTCATCTTTTGATTCCGACATTTTCCAGACTCATCCTGGACAAAATACTCTCCTAGTGCCACTTGCACTTGCCTGTGGAAGTTGGAGTACACAGGTTTTTCTGTTCTTCGATCCTGTATCTGTACAGGGACAGTTCGCTGTCTGCACTGGCTCCAATGGGACAGGCTGTGTTGACATCCTTAGAGTTCATCATTTAAATTCAGTAGTTAGGCTTTAAATGAGGATGCTGTTCTACATGACTTCCAGATTTCAGACTAGTTTTTTTTTTTTATCTGACCCTCTCATCCCTCCTTCTGAAGACTGTGATAACACGAATAAAAGAACAGAGGATTCTTGGGGTCAGAGAATAATCATAAAATAATCTGGCTCTCTAGTCCTGTGAGACACTAATATCATTTCAAAGGGAAGATGATGGCTTCTACAAAATGCTATGCAACCTAAAATGTGTGTACAATCCTCAACTAATTTATGAGACTAGAGTCGCATGATTGAGTGAATGACTGCTCCTCTTCTCAGAGACTTTAGTTTTACATGTCTGCCCAAGCAGAGATTTCTATTGTGGTTTAACTTAAAGGCCACATTATTTTTATGGAACAAAGTATACCATGACATGATATGATATGTGTATTATCTCTTCCCACTTGTCTGCTGAGTAGAAATTTCTAGTTTTCTCTTACTGCTAAAGTAAAATGTTGTAGCACACGTTTTCTGGCTGTAGAAAGAAGAGTCTGTCTCTCCTTTTCCCTTCTTTGGAGGACTGGAAAGCTATAGCTGATGTTACCTCTGATGTTTGTTTTTCTAGCCTTCTCATAGCACCAGGCAATTGAGTATATAAGGATTTGGATTCAGATATGAAGGCTCTTATTTGCAGGGTACTTTATTAATGATAGCTAAAAAACTAAAAACGTGGCAAAGCTAATGGGTTTTTAAATCACTTCAAGATACCACAGTGACCCACTGAAAAAACCCACAATCAAAAACTGATCTTAGAACCATTTACAGTTACAGAAATTTACTGGTGATTTAAGGATAATATGCATACCTTGAAGAGATAGCTGCAAAGATTTTTGTTTCAGAAAACTAAAGTATGTTTACAGTGGTACCCAGGTAATACATTTCAGGAGTGTGTTTTAAAATGCAGTGAAAGAGACAAATAAAATTGGGCAGTAGAGTAAACAGGAATTTTATGTGGCTTCATGAAATTCAGAATTCTCTAGAAACCAATTAGGGATAATTTTAAAGCCTATTTTCCTCCATAAGAGGAAGACAACCACAGAAGCAGTGTGTACCGTTCCAGTGCCTGGGAGTACGACTGCATAAACAAAACAAAGCATTCTTCTTTTTGGGGATGATGGCTCCATATTTCAGCTAAAGCTGCCACAGGGTAATAACTGAAGTGTTACTTGGAAAGTTCATGTACTGCTGTGCCTAGGACTGCTATTATGAGAGGAAAACTAAAAGATATTTCTAAGCAAGGAAAAGCATTGTGCTTTTGTACTATCAGCGTTAAATTCAGTTTACTTAACATATTTCTTAAGTGTTTTGATGACAAAATATATGGCACAAAAGTAAGTTTCATAATACTACAACAGGAGAGTCTCACAAAATGGCTATGGTGAAAAAATAATACAAAGAAAATATAAATTAGAAAATCATGGTATCACAATGGCTGGAATGACAGGACTTGGAACCACAAGCTGAGGAATAGAAAGATCGTTATGAACAACCTGAGATGAAATTTGGTTGATCATTGTATCACATGGAGAGGTAAATACATTTGTCTTTCATTTTGTTTCTTTTAAGTACCTCTTCAAATCACCCACACCCTCTTATGCAGGAGGTCTGAAATACACTTAATACAGATAGTCCTTGAAAAATAATAGTCCCAGTAATAGCCCAAATAGTCCCAGTTAGAAGAGTACATGTAAAAATATGATTTTTTTACATGGTACAGAAAAAAAGAGGTAATCTAGTATTCATAACCATCATATATTCTATAGAAGTTTTTAAATATCCATTGTCTTTATTCTATCACCCTTATATATGCAGTTCAATTTCTTCGTCTCTATTTGAGCTTTCTGAAAGCAACTGTGTATGAAAGAGCACCTAGGCTTTGTACAATCTGGGATGCTAAATGAGAAATAACACAACAGACACCACATTTACCTAAATCTGTTGGAAGATTCAAGCCAGGAAAAACAAAAAAAAATTAAAATACTGTTAGAGAGACAGGTGACTAACTTGTAAGGGAACATTTTGCAAGAAGGTTGCATGTGTATGTAATGGCTGGAAGAAAATGTGACATATTGTCTTAACAGAGTGTTAACTCCAAGCATTAAGAAACAATATTTAGTGTAAAACTTGAAGAAAGAGGTAGGCATGGTAAAATGAAATCAGGTAATGATTGCTGTGAGAAAGATTTTCACAGCAGCAGGATTTTTGGAGTAGTCTTGAATGGCATGGATTGTGGGTTTCAAATAAAATATCTTAAAACCACAAAAACCCCACACATTCTTTTGGGAACAATACCTACTTTTGCAGCAACTAATAATCTAAAATATTTCCCAGTTTTAACACATTATACAGGCACAAGTCAGGAGCAACAGGAAAAGCATACTAGTAAATCCTGCTTGACAACTATAATATTCGTCATGGACATCTGCCACTTAAATAAATCCATGAGGGTCAGACTGTTTTCTCTTTTTGGTGAATGATAAGGAAAAGATGTTGTGAAAAAGTAAATGGAGCTTTTACAGGCAGAGATTTATATGTCTCCTCCTCTGTCTCCTCTGCAATCTGGTCCTTCAGTGACTGGTTTCCATTCTTAGTATGTAGGAGGATGAATTTAAAGGCCTCACTAAAATAAATAAATTAGCCTCCCAAGTTTAAGGGTAGTTTTGAGGTCCATCATCTTTGGAACTCCATGGAATTTATCCAGAAGTTGAATTGTGTATTCCAGGCAAGATTTTTTCCCCAAATTTTGTGTTTAAATTTATTCTCCTAGATAGGTACCTAAAGATCAAGACTAAGTTGCCCTTTTTTCTCACCAAAACTTAAAGAAAAAAGTTTGGAAGTTTTGATCCAAAATCAAAATGGTAGATGATGTACTTTTGATATTCTTGCTGTTACTTATTTAGTAGCTTGATGTCAGGAATGTGCAGCTCCAACCACACCTGACACCCGTGGTGCAACATTGCTGTCGTCACAAGAGCTGAACCAGTTTATTCCAACTGGGGACTATGTCCCCTACTACTAAAATTATTTCTTGCAGCTCTGCATTAGTATAAAACTTGGGAAGTTTCTTTTTTTTCCTTCTTCTTTTTTCTTTCTTTTTTGGAGAGTAGCAAAATTGTCAATGAATGAATGCTGAAGACAGCAAGACTCAGAGATAAAGCAATTTATTTTTCTTTTGTCTAACCTGTTTGGTTACAGAGTTCAGTATCCAAGGGTCAGATCAGATCATATAACCTGTTGGGTAGGTTTACACAAGAGACAGTGCAGTCCAATATCTGCATTGTTTTTAAGTTGCTGCTGCCAAGCAGACTGTCATTTTAATTCAGGCAGTCAGCTGCTGCTACTGACTACTGTCATTAATATCATGGCTTTGAGTACTGTTTCACTGTTGCAAATGTTTCTTAAATTAGCTTTTCTCCCTTCTGCTGTGTTCCTTTAAAAACAGCACCAGTGGGTCTTTTGGGGAGTTTTGAGAGCAGCCAGCCTCCACGGCATTTATTAGTGGCAGGAAGCAGCAGAGTTTTGTGGGCTCCGACTGAGAAGTTAAATAGCTTCAAACATTTTCTATCAGCTTAAAGCAGTGTGCTCAATGGTGCAAGCACACACTTTGCTTCCTTTGCCTTAGAATCACCCTGGGACATCCACTCTGAAAGCAGATTTGAATGAGCTTGAAAATTCAAGACAGGCTTCATTGCCAATCTGTCAACAGAAACTAAAAATAATAAAAAAAATAAAATAAAGTGACAACTCGGAAAGGGAAACTGTTTGGCACACTCCATGTCCTCCTTTGTTTCTTCTGACTGTCAACTATCAATATTTATATTCAGTGGGATAAACCTGGCCAAATTAGAGACTTAAGAGGGCACCACTGAAATCAAAATTCTGTCACAACTCACAGTTGTTCTTGACTTTTGTTTCATTAAAAATTTAATTGGAACCAAACTGTGCAGTCACAAAGCTCATCAGTGCTTCCTGTTCACAACACTAAAGAATCAGATGCTAAAACATAGCAAATTAGTGAAGAGCATGTTTACACTCTGCTCCCTTATTACTGAAAATTATTATTTGATAAGCAAAGAAGTGCAGCCAGGAAGAAGCCAGCATGCATTGACAGAATTAGCAGACCTTGGTGACTGCACCTACTACCTCTGTGTGGATCAAGAGTGGTACTTTAACGAGTAGTCTTGCCGAACTGATAAATAAAAGAGAGCATCCAGCTGCCTCTGAGCTCCATATTAACCTCAGGGCAGAAATGATAGAGCGTTGTGACTCCATGCAGTACTGGCAGTGCTGCTTTAAACCAGCCAGCTTTCTTACGAGCATGAAAGGGAAGTTTGCGTGCAACACACAGAAAGAGCTCAGGGGACAACACACCATTGCAGACAGGATCTTTACTGTGCTCACAGTGTGCTTCTCACACTGAGAGAATCACTCACAGGCAGAGCAGATGTTCCTGTGTAGGAAGCTATATGATACCACCATGACCTTCCTATTTTAAAGCTTACCCAGTCCGGCCATTATGGGTGGCTGTCCAGTGAAAACTAAACTGAGAACAATGGGTTTTTTTTAATTTCTGAGGCTTTAAAAGATCAGGCTTTTTCTTGGGAATAAAGATATTGCTGAGAGTCAGACAAGCTTTCAAATGGTTTAATTTCAAACAGCTTGCAGCTGGAAGACAGACTAATAAAAATCTCTTAGGAAGGTAACAAACACCAAGAGTTCAAGAACAACAGAAAAAATCTACATTTTGGTAAATGGCTTCTCAACTGAGACTAGGACCTATATGAGAAATTGAAACTCAGGCAGGCAAAACTTATACATGGCTAAATAAAATAAGGAAAGAATAACAGTAATTTTATAGTCATCTGTGGAATTACTAATGGGGAATTCATTAGATTATGTATTTTTAATATGAAAATGTTAATTTATAGGGATTAAAATTAATTACTACCCTGCTAGTTTTATTGCCAGTGGGATTGCCATGAAATTGGTGCACACTAAAAAATATACGTAGGTACTTGGAAAGTCTTTTGTATTTGATTGAGAAGCCCTGAAATCTGCTTAATTGGGTCTGCTGAATCACACAGGGAATAGAATTAAACCATTGATAGCTGGAAACCATTGCAGTTTATGTGGTTTCTATTTCCTCTTAAGTAGGATTCAAATTATTTCAGTAATCCCTGCCTGCAGTTTGCACTTCAACTACCCCTGCATCAGAGCACCCACAGACTGCCTGCTGGGAAGACCAGTCAGAGCCACAAGTGTCTCCTCCTGACCGTTTGGCATAGATGCCTCTGTATTGATGTGTTCCCAGGCTCCAGCTCTGTCCCCTTGCCCTTACTGCTTGATCTGAGCAGGTTCTACTCTTCCACTCTCCTTTATCACTCTGTAAGTCTTTGGGAAAACCTGTGGTTTTGGTTGAGGGGTTTTTTTTTAATAATTAATTCACATTAATTTTATGAAAATGGTTTAATTAAGTCACCTCATACCCACCCAGCTTTTAAAAACTTCATAGCTTTTTTATTTTTCTGGTTTAGGAATCAGTGGTTTTGTTGTCATTTAATTATTGATGACTTCAATAATACCTGCATTGGCAAGAGTGTTCTGTTACTCAATGCACTGGCTACAACACTTGCTTTTCCTTTTCTTTAGAGATTCCAGAACTATTATGAGAAAAGCGATCTGAGACTGGCCACACAGGATACTTCTCTAATAAAATAAATCAGTGGGATTGGAAATGCTTTTATCCTGATGAAAACAAGAGGTAACTATACTGGAGAAGTATCATGTCTGTTTTCCTACCATGAAGCAGCTTCTGCTTTACCCTCTTCCTGTGTTTCACAGCCCATCATGCGGTGATGTGTGTGTGGGTGTGAAATATATTCCAAAAAAATGGTTCAGAAGAATATCTACATTTTATTGCACAATGTACAGTAATTTAGATTTAGCTTTCGGATCCACAAAAATTCATGCACTTGCATAACAAAACCAAAAGTCTGTCTTCCAATTGTTCTGTACAACTAAAGCCTTATGCAGCCAGGTTATTTCCCAAAGTGCTAATTACATGTTTCACACTCAACTCATCTGTACGTATCTGTGATGTTATTGCTCCTCGAGGTAAAGTGAACAAGACTAAATTACTGTGTACGTAGTTGAAAAGCAAATATGGTCGTGTAACACCTTTATATTCTCCTACTTCATAAATAGGTGAAAGTTGTGCGCGCTGGGGCGAGGTGTCCCAGCAGCGGCGGCAGCGCTGGGTCTGTGCGCAGGGCCCGGCCGAGCCCCTCAGCCACGGGCGGGCGGGACAGAGCCCCGGGGAAAGCCTGCGCAAGGGAGGGCAAAACGCTGCCCGGCAGCCGGGGCTGAGCCAGGGGAGCCCAGCCAGAAACAGCCCTGCCAGCCCCCAGGGGACAGCGGGAGCAGGGACGGGGCAGCACCGACCCGGCAGGGAGGGCCCCGCGGCCCGGGAGAGACCCCGGCCGGGCGGCTTTCGACACCATCACTCACGGGATCCTTCTGGACACAATGCCAGGCACAGAGCTGGATAAACACATCGTGATGAGTGAGCTACTGGCTCACCTCACGGGTCAGGCGCAACGGGTTATAAGGAATGGGGTGACATCAGCTGGCGACCTGACAATAATGGAAACTGATACTACAAACCTGATGCACAAGCTGACGCTAGTGGAACCATCCTCGACGCTGTGCTCTTCAACATTTTCATAAGTTATTTGGATGTAGAACGCAAGGGATTCTGAGCAAGTACACAGATGATACAAAATTGGGATCAGGAACTGCTGACTCCTTCGAGGGCTGTTGGCTCCCAGCAGAAACAGCCTGACAAATCAGAGCCTGGGCAATCACCAGCCGTATGAACTTTAACAAAGACAAGTGCCAGATTCTGCGCATGAGACAGGACAACCCTGGATGTACAGACAGACAGACTGAGGAATGAGAGGCTGGAAAGCAGTGCCATGGAAAGCAACAACCTGGGGTACATCAGGCACATCATGGCCAGCCAGGCAAGGGAGGGGATTGTCCTGCTCTGCTCTGAGCTGGGGCGGCCTCACCTCCAGTGCTGGGGGCAGGTTTGGGGGCCATAATGTAAGAAAAGCATTAAACTCTTAGAGAGCATCCAAAGGAAGGCAATGAGGATGTTAAAGGGCCTTGAAGGGAAGCTGCATGAGGAGTGTCTGAAGTCACTTGGTCTGTTCAGCCTGGAGGACTCTGCAATTTCCTTGTGAGGGGAAGAGGTGGGGAAGACACTATGTTGTTCTACTGTTGTGCTGACTTCTCTGTGTTGACCAGTGACAAGATCCAAGGCAATGGCCTGAGTCTGTGTCTGGATTTTTGAATGGCCTGGATTTTAGAAGAAGGTTCTTCACCCAGTGGGAGTTTAGGCAGTGGAACAGGCTCCCCAGGGAAGTGATTGCAGAACCAACCCTGCCAGAGTTCAAGAAGCATTTGGACAATGCTCTCAGGCGCATGGTGTGACTCCTGGGGATGGTGCTGCGCAGAGCCAGGATTTGGACTCAATAATCCTTGTGGGTGCTTTCCAACTCAGCATATTCCATGACTCTGTGATTTTTTTGGTCTCACCCCACGAGTTTTTCCCTGTTATTTTTTCCCATGTCCTGTTGAGGACAATGAGTAAGAGCAGCTGAATAGGTGTTTGGCAGCCAGTCAAGGTCCACCCACAACTTTACCTTAAGAAAATTAAGTCTAAACATTTTTCTTTAAACACTTAAAAAAAAAAAGACAAAAAAACCATCACTGAGAACTATGCAGCATGCCAAATCTTGAGGTAGTGTCAGCTAAATTCAGATTTTGCAAAAATGATTAGTTTTTATTTTTTTTCATTGTAAGTGGCATATTATTTTGTTTGAAATAAATCTTTGAAGAACTGATTCCTTCCCTGTCTTTTCAAGTCTCTTTAAACAAAAGTAGGATGGAGTTAATCTGCCTTATTTCCACCATGGGAATATCCAAGTGTTATAAATTAAGGGATTCCAAAGCTTAGCGTATCTAGAATTTGGATGCCTTAAAGGACAGCTTAATCACTATAATTATATGAATGAAAGCTCAATATTGTCTCCTCACAAACTTTATTCAGTTAGGTGAGCCATCATCAGATGAGGACAGCATTTTTTTGGAAATATTATGGTGCTAAACTCATAAAGGTATAATTTTACAATTTTTTAAACTTTCCACTCAGAAAACTGCATTAAATGCAAGTTTACAGGGTTCACTTATTTCCACATAGTTTTGTAATGATCATACTCCTTGAATAACGGATGTTTTATTGCCATTTCAAATGAAAGGGGAATTGCTCCCTGTTTTTGTTAATTGCATTGCTATAGCAGAAACCTGCTTTAGTATTCTTTCATGCCCACCAGTTTAATAGAATATTAAATAGTTATTGACTTTGGAAGAGGTGAACCATCATGATTTATTGAGCTGAGAGGTAAATATTCATCAAGCAACTACAATTAAGCTTCTGCTTGTGCTCTTCATTTACAGAAAATGTAGGTGGTAAAAAGAGGCTTGTGAAATGTGAAAATAACTACATCATTAAAGCCCAATTACCAACTGATATAAAGAGGATCTGAAGAACTGTAATTAATAAGTCAACACAACAAAACTGATTTTAAAAAATAATAATAAAAAAGCATAAAATATTTTCTTTCCACCTTTGCTATCTCTGATCATATATTTGTAATTCCTGACAGGCCTAAGGATTATAAGGAAAATGGTGAAAATTCTCTTACAACATGCAGATACTGTTTAATGTTTTTAAGCTGAAGCAATGAATTATTGCAAAGTTGACATCCTAAACTTTGTGATTTTGTTGGTTAGCATTTTTCTATCACCCCTAATTCATTAAATAAGAAACTGCCAACACTTGTTTCTGTTTTACAACTCCATGAAAGTACAGAAATTATATATCACATTGTATTTTCCTCTTCCTCAAGTATGTGTTAAGAAACAAACAGTGCTGTTGGAGAGTTTGGATGCAAGAGAGGTAATTGTCTACTAATTTAGATTTAAACTAAAACTAGAACATCATTGCACCCATCACCATTTCTGATTACAGAGAATGATCTGTCAACACATCTACAGAGCTAATGTTAAGTCTGATTCAAACTGGAAGAGATTGATTCAAGTCTTGCCATAAATCCTTTACATAATTATAAGCTTAATGAAAGGATGAGTGTAAAGGAAACAATATTAGACTTTTACAAGAAATTTGTGACTCATTTTACTGCTTATCATGTTGCTACAGAAATGCAAAACGTAATTTAACCTATACAAAATAAAACCCCCAAACAAATAAAAACTAAGAAAAGAGGCTGGTAGGAGACTTCCACTGGCTATGCCAGAGGTCAGGTATGCCCCAGTCTATGTGCTGAACCTGCAAATGTTTGATATGCAGTGGACAATTGTTATGCCCCAATCCCCTTTTACGGGAAAGTTGTTTGATTCACCCTGGGTGGTGCATGGGAGAAACAATAGAATTCTCAGAAATTCTCAATAACAAAGATTTACTTTTAAACTTTGGAATATTAAGGTAGAAGAAATTACTTGGCAAATTTAAAACAATATCCAGACAGAGTACAGGACTTCACAAACTTTAACTAAGCAAGCTTAAATCCAGACACAACAAAGCACTTACTAAGGCATTGACTGAATTTTTTTAGTCTGGCTTACAATATACTTTGAGAAGAAGTTAGGAGAAGAACGAGATAAAGAAAAAGAAAAGAGTAGAAAGACAGCACCATCAGTGGATCCAAGCACAAAACTTAATTGCTACAATTACAATATACATTGGTGGAAATGATGGTTGCAGTCTGGATCTATTGTGAGTGGGGGAAGCCAACAAAACACAAAATTGAGTATGTTAATATGTGTTTAGGTTAACATGGTAACATGCGGGGGATGTGGACTGAACTGAGGATCACGTGCAGTTCTCTGATGTGGAAGGCCTCAGAAAGGAGTCTGTGGGGCTTATGACCTCTTCCAAGACATGACACTCTCTCTCACATCAGCTCAGTGGAGTTGAGCCAATTGTGCCCCATATCAGAAGGGATGAAGACCTTCAGGGCTGTGTGTGAATGTCCCAATATCTCCCGCAGGGTGGGGGAGTTTTACAACTGAGCCATTTGGATAAGGGAGGACATTAGCACGATGAAAAGCACTATCCTACCTCCACAGTGTCTGCTTCTTATCATCGTCCTTCCTTGCCTGGTCAAACCCCAGGTTGTTGCTAAATAAAAGCTGCTTTGTCATGGTCATCCTCTGGTGATCACCTCCTCTGCACTTGAGCTGTTCTCTTGCGCACTGTCAGCAAAGCACCGGCTGTTTTTGAAAATGGCCAATTGAGTTATTAACCATTAACATTTCAGTCTCACAACCACACAATAGCTTACTCCCTGCCTGTGCACAATTTTTCCTCCAAAAGTTGGGAACTGCACTTAGCACAGCTCCAAAATAGAGTTGAAACCAATCCAGGTGCTCAGAAGTACTCTAGTCCTTTTCTGAAGCAGGCAGTGTTTTCTCAGGTCAGAATATATTTTTACCTCATAAAGAAGTGTCAGCTACTGTTTCTTCTATCGTGAGAATTATTACGACCATGAACACACTTTGCCACTGAGCAAAGTGTCACAGGTTGTGAACTTCAAGTCAGATAAATCACATACTGGCTTTTTTGCTCCTGAAATTTTGTTGAATCACAACTTTGATTATTTTAAGCAGAAGAAAACACAAGCATGAATTCATTATTATAGTTCCCCTGAAACTCCATTTTAATTATCTGATTCTACATGTTTCATTAAATGTGTAGAAATGTTGTTGATATTCCTATGGCACTAATGACTTTATGGGACATTAATGCTAGAGTGTAATGAAATTCCTGGTACAGAAAATGTATACATCAAGGTCTTATATAATAAAGTTGCTTCATTTTTGACATAATTATTATGCATTTTAAATGCACTTAGAATGTACAGATTCATAATATAACAATTTTATAGTGTTTGTGCAAATGCTCTTTACCGTGCTTAGAGATTCATGCGTACTGAGTGAAAAATCTTGCTTTCATGAGAAAACACATTTGTGGAAGATTTTTGAGCTAGATAATTACAGAGGTGTACACCCTGTCCAAAGACCAGGTTGTTCGCTTTCCACAAAAGAGCAAGACAGGAAGTCATATTTTTAGAGTATTTTATTTGAAGATTTAATTAAATGACTAATCCTTTCCTAAATATATCCTTTTATACTGCAAGACATGTTTTCCACTCCCAGTTGCCTACAAAGTTCTAGGTCAGTGCATAATTTTTTGTCTCTGACTTAGAGGGGAAAAATAACCCCAACAACAGAAAATAAGAAGGAAAAAACCCAACAACAACAAATTTAAACCAACCAAACCTCCTCCAATGGGGAATCCTGATATTTTGTTCTACCCTGGCTGCTGTACCCACACGAGCCTTCTGTTAGGGGGTTATCCACGCAGGGAATAGAGTAAAAACCTTTCTGAGAAAGATGCTACTCAGACATTATTAACAACACCTGCTCAAATACTCCATAGGACTAATTAAACTTTCGAACCAGCCAGCTCTACCGTCCCTGAACCTGTCATTCTCAGCATCTGCAGAGGAAATTAATTTATTTACATAAATAAGGGGGAATAATAGTTAGCTAAATACAAGAACAAATAGTTCCTCTCGTATTCTTTTGCTGCAGTGTTAATGCTGCTGCAAAATATTAAGATGAGTTGTCTGACCCCTGGTGATATCCATATTCTCAAGCTCTGTTGAAAGAAATCTGTAAATGTGTGACTCTTCTGCTGATCCATTGCTGCAGTTTTATGATATCACAGACACCGCTCCACTGCTGGGTGGTAGTGTGGGCTGTGAAGGGACATTCAGGCATTTAATACTTGTGATTTCCACATGATTGAATAAATAGCACCTCTAGGTCAAGTACAAAACACCATTAAGTAGTGGAACTGAGCAGAAGCCTTTCGATGGAATTCTGCTAAATTTAATACAGTGTAAAAGAAATTGTCCTTACTCCCCCTCAAGTCACAGAGAATAGACCATTTGCATATAAATTTCACTGCTGCAGCTTTTGTATAATGACAAAAATACACCTATTCAAGGCTAGTTCAAAATATACAGTGTGGATGCCTGAAGAAGCTGGTTTTATATGTAATTATATTGGATATGGTATTTTATCTTGGGTAGTATGAAACAGAAAATTGTGTATTTCTAAATTTGCTATGATTTTTTTGACCCATGACTCACAGATTTCTGATTTTTTTTCTCAAATTCCTGGGGTTTTTTATAATCAAAATAGTGCCAGTTGTAGTACTCTTAGCATGGCAGTCTCTTTTGCATGTCCTCAATGATATTTGCTTTGCTATCTCCAGCGCATTTAATGAACAAAGTTCTTTTTTGATGTGTCTTAATTTAGCATGATTCAAAACATGATACTAATAAATTATAAGATACAAAATTAAAACATAAAGCAGTGGTAGCTGTTTCAATAAAGGCATTGTAGATTTTGTGAGAAAGTTGCAAGAATAGAGATTGAAGAGGACAAATGTTGGAGATTACAGGACACATGAAAAAGACCACACAACTTTATTTAATTTACCTTGGATCTGATTGTTTTCAATTCTTTTTTTCTGAAAATAATTATGAATTTTAAATTGATGTATTCATATTCTACTAGATGTGTTTCCTTTTGTTGTTGTTACAAATAACATATGGAAGACTTACTTGCATCTGTATATTTTTATCAATATTATGAAGACAAGAAAAAATCAACCTTATTATTATCAAACTTAATAGACATTAGGATACATAATTATTAAATACATACATCCTAAATAGTAAAATTTAATAGTAAATTTAATTAGATTTGTAATTTCATCTCCCACTTCAAAATTGAGTGGGTACATTTTTCTGAAGATATCATCATTATTCTTTCATAGACAAACTGGATATTTAAGGACAAGTCCTTAACAAGTTTATACGAATTGGTAGGTCTTAAGGTTTCCAGAGAGAACTATTGAGACTCCTGTTGCTCTTTTCATCTTGTCTGTACATGTTCCTACATACAGCACAAGTGTTGCCTTTTTTTGCTTATCTTTTTCTGTTGCTGTCCAAATCTGAGAATAAANTTTTTTTTTTTTTATGTTGTTATTGCTGAGAAGTCATAGAATCATGGGATGGGCCATGTACAGCATCTCTGCAGAACCTACTCCAGTAACTCACCACCCTTAGAGCAAATAATTTGTTTCTAATATCTTATCTAAACCTATCCTCTTGCAAACTCATTCACCCTTGTCCTGTTACTACATGCCCTAATAAAAAGTCTCTCTCCAGCTTTCCTGTAGGTTCCTTTCAGGTACTGGAGGGCTGCTATGAGGTGTCTGCAGAGTTTTTTCTTGTCTAGTCTGTACAACTCCAGCTCTCTTAGCCTANAACAACAACAAATTTAAACCAACCAAACCTCCTCCAATGGGGAATCCTGATATTTTGTTCTACCCTGGCTGCTGTACCCACACGAGCCTTCTGTTAGGGGGTTATCCACGCAGGGAATAGAGTAAAAACCTTTCTGAGAAAGATGCTACTCAGACATTATTAACAACACCTGCTCAAATACTCCATAGGACTAATTAAACTTTCGAACCAGCCAGCTCTACCGTCCCTGAACCTGTCATTCTCAGCATCTGCAGAGGAAATTAATTTATTTACATAAATAAGGGGGAATAATAGTTAGCTAAATACAAGAACAAATAGTTCCTCTCGTATTCTTTTGCTGCAGTGTTAATGCTGCTGCAAAATATTAAGATGAGTTGTCTGACCCCTGGTGATATCCATATTCTCAAGCTCTGTTGAAAGAAATCTGTAAATGTGTGACTCTTCTGCTGATCCATTGCTGCAGTTTTATGATATCACAGACACCGCTCCACTGCTGGGTGGTAGTGTGGGCTGTGAAGGGACATTCAGGCATTTAATACTTGTGATTTCCACATGATTGAATAAATAGCACCTCTAGGTCAAGTACAAAACACCATTAAGTAGTGGAACTGAGCAGAAGCCTTTCGATGGAATTCTGCTAAATTTAATACAGTGTAAAAGAAATTGTCCTTACTCCCCCTCAAGTCACAGAGAATAGACCATTTGCATATAAATTTCACTGCTGCAGCTTTTGTATAATGACAAAAATACACCTATTCAAGGCTAGTTCAAAATATACAGTGTGGATGCCTGAAGAAGCTGGTTTTATATGTAATTATATTGGATATGGTATTTTATCTTGGGTAGTATGAAACAGAAAATTGTGTATTTCTAAATTTGCTATGATTTTTTTGACCCATGACTCACAGATTTCTGATTTTTTTTCTCAAATTCCTGGGGTTTTTTATAATCAAAATAGTGCCAGTTGTAGTACTCTTAGCATGGCAGTCTCTTTTGCATGTCCTCAATGATATTTGCTTTGCTATCTCCAGCGCATTTAATGAACAAAGTTCTTTTTTGATGTGTCTTAATTTAGCATGATTCAAAACATGATACTAATAAATTATAAGATACAAAATTAAAACATAAAGCAGTGGTAGCTGTTTCAATAAAGGCATTGTAGATTTTGTGAGAAAGTTGCAAGAATAGAGATTGAAGAGGACAAATGTTGGAGATTACAGGACACATGAAAAAGACCACACAACTTTATTTAATTTACCTTGGATCTGATTGTTTTCAATTCTTTTTTTCTGAAAATAATTATGAATTTTAAATTGATGTATTCATATTCTACTAGATGTGTTTCCTTTTGTTGTTGTTACAAATAACATATGGAAGACTTACTTGCATCTGTATATTTTTATCAATATTATGAAGACAAGAAAAAATCAACCTTATTATTATCAAACTTAATAGACATTAGGATACATAATTATTAAATACATACATCCTAAATAGTAAAATTTAATAGTAAATTTAATTAGATTTGTAATTTCATCTCCCACTTCAAAATTGAGTGGGTACATTTTTCTGAAGATATCATCATTATTCTTTCATAGACAAACTGGATATTTAAGGACAAGTCCTTAACAAGTTTATACGAATTGGTAGGTCTTAAGGTTTCCAGAGAGAACTATTGAGACTCCTGTTGCTCTTTTCATCTTGTCTGTACATGTTCCTACATACAGCACAAGTGTTGCCTTTTTTTGCTTATCTTTTTCTGTTGCTGTCCAAATCTGAGAATAAATTGGGAAAAAAAAAAGGAAAAAAAAAAAAAAAGAAAGAAGAAGTACCTTTTAAAATTTGTCATGGTGCTACATGCTCTCCTTAATGAGGCTCCTTAATTAGGTTGGTGTACTTCTCTGCATTCAGTCTTATAGTATCTCAAATTTTTGATTATAGCTGCTGTGTAAGGATACTTTCTGCTCTATAAGCACAGGTATAAAATATCAGAAATTCTGATCCCATTGTCTTTCAGATCTTTTATTTTTAAGATTATGGGTTGGTTCTTCAGTTTTACATTTGCCCATTTGCCAAATTCTTCTTTTTTTTTTTTTGTTGATTGGGTGTTTTTTGGCTTTTTCTTTTTTTTTTTTTTATGTTGTTATTGCTGAGAAGTCATAGAATCATGGGATGGGCCATGTACAGCATCTCTGCAGAACCTACTCCAGTAACTCACCACCCTTAGAGCAAATAATTTGTTTCTAATATCTTATCTAAACCTATCCTCTTGCAAACTCATTCACCCTTGTCCTGTTACTACATGCCCTAATAAAAAGTCTCTCTCCAGCTTTCCTGTAGGTTCCTTTCAGGTACTGGAGGGCTGCTATGAGGTGTCTGCAGAGTTTTTTCTTGTCTAGTCTGTACAACTCCAGCTCTCTTAGCCTATCTTTACAGAAGAGGTGCTGCAGCCCTCTGATTGTCTTGCTGGCACTCCCTCCTCCTGTGTTTCATTTTTGTATAACCTCAAATACTTGCTCTTACTGCTACCATACTGTTCCCCAGTTTACTTACTTCCTAAGGCTTAGTGGCTGAACACTTATGATAAATTCTGGAGATTTTCAGGGGTGATGTTGGAAATAAGGCTATCATCTAAAATTCTTCCTTTATGCCCACACTTGCTACTCACAGGTACAGATGCACCTGCAAGAACCTAAACAGTTGTCTTACATATTTTCAGAAGGCTTCCTCTGCACTGATGTTTTCAGCTATTCTGTTCTTCCATGCAAAGTATTTTTTTTCCTGATACAACTGTTCCTTCTACCTGAAGCCAAAAATTCTGCTACCAGTCTGTTTTATTGTCTTTAAGTTTCCATGGCACAAGATCAGTCTGTTCCTTTTTCCACTGCTTTCAAACAGCTTATGAAAAATTCTTTCATATGTTAGAGAATTATTGTAATTAATATTCCCCTGTGTAAGTTTCATATTTTCTTTGTTTTCATTTAAAAAAATCTAAAGAACAATGTTTCATCGGTCCTTACATAGCCCAACCACTTGCCAATCTTCTGACTGAAAAGGAAAGTTGTTTTCAGTGTTCAGTTTTTGTCATTCTTCAGTTTTTCTTTTTTTTTTTCTTTTTCTTTTTCTTTTTCTTTTTCTTTTTCTTTTTCTTTTTCTTTTTCTTTTTCTTTTTCTTTTTCTTCTTCTTCTTCTTCTTCTTTTCTTTTTTTTTCTTTTTTTTTAATTACCCAGCCCAGAGATTATTCAATATTCTGTTTCTAAGAGTCTCACTGCTGTTGTGGAAGTACAAGTAGCTTTCCTTCTTGCAGATCTCCTTCATGCAGATTGTGCTTCTTATAGCATGTTTTGAATTGAAGAGTTTATTAAGTGAATAGCTCTTAAATAGTCAAATAAATCCTGAGGCAGTGTTTGGTGAGAAAACCTGCTGCTTTTAGAAGAGGTTGAAAACCTAAGGGCTATAGCAACCCTAATTAAAGCTTGGGAGGATTGTGAAGCCAGGAAGACACAGAGCAGCAATAAAAAGCTACTGAAGTTTGTGGTCATAAAATCTAACATTAACTATTTCAATCTGAAGTGAAGCATAAAATGAGAAATGTCAATGCCTGATTTTAACAATGCCTGATTCTCAGGAGAGAACTGAAAAAGCAGAAATCGAGATATCTAAAAATCTCTCTTGTATGGCAGTGACTATTCATTTTCTCAATTCTACTAATAAATTACAAAGCTCAAGCTTTGTAACTCTTCAGAGAACTTCAGTTTAACTGCTTAAAAAGAGATGCTAAATCAATTTGTGAAACAGTTTTTTAAGTACCATAGTGTCAAGTATAAGTACATAAATCAGTTGTTCTGAAGCCGTATCCAGATACCCCAAGGGTCGAGTGAGGGAGCCCAAAACGAGGCATTATTGATGGATAAGATGTGCAGAATAGGTTTATTATACCACAGCCCAAATTAGAATTTCTGGCACACTGCTTTTTATTAATATAAGTCCAGGGGAGTTTAGGAATGGCTTTTAGAGTGTCATGCGTATAGGAGTTAACAAATACTTTCTCTGCAACAGTGTATGATCAGCTAACAGGAAGTAACAACCATCATACTGATCTCTAAATAGTCTTTATGGAAAGCACCCCAAATCAGAATTCTCATTACAGAAGGAAATCAAGTAGGGTTATCTGAAGTAAGCTGGCATGGACTAGATAATCTCTATTTTTCTGTAATTATTTAATGAAATAGTACTGACTTGTTAGCTGTCCTTCAGTGGTAGGTTGACATTGAATCACCGATGGTTTTTTACATCACTGTACCTATGTAAGTTCTTTTCTTTGCGATTGATATATAAATCACATGAGATTTTTTCATCTGAATGAAAATAGATGTCAGCTGTCACGCTATTTAATGTTTCTTTTATACAATCTTTTGTTAAATTATAAGCATATTTCTCAAAATCACCTCTTTCCAGTTGATTGTAACATGTTAATGAGACTGCCATTCACTCAAAGTCAGTTTTTTAGATTAAATAGCAAGAGTCATACTGAGATGCTAAAATGAACATATTACAATAATTGAGCTTTCAATTTAGTGAGAGCAAACAGCATGAGTGACGGGCAACAACTAGATCATCAGAAACATTCTGTTGCTACTTTATGCATTTGATTAATTTTTTCAAAGCTTTGACACAATTTTCTCCACCCAGAACTGACTGACTTACTGACTTCTGTGATCTCCTTTCTCTGTGCTCAATCTTTTCATCCTTTTTTTTTCCCCCTTCTTTTTACCTGCTTCCTCCAACTGAATTGTTTTAGTTCATGAAAAGGTCTATGAAAGCAATGGCATGAAGTCACAAGCAAATAGCTGCTTAAATGCACATCCAGTCTGGTACCATGCCTCTGACAAGCTTTTTCAAAAGGTGCCAAAATATTTTGGAAGCTGAAATTGTGAACTCACTGATAATTTGATGTAGCAGACTCATATTTGTGACTTTTTCCATCTTGTCTTCTTTCTAACCTCCTGCACTGAGATGGCAGGTCATTAAGGGAAAATAATACTAAAAATGATAAAGATAAATTTGACTTTCAAGGTTTCCCAGGGTAAAACTTTAATCAAAAAAGAAAAAAAAAATTAGACACCTGTGCATAAATACATTATATATAATGATCAGTATCTAATTATAATTGTGGCTTTCAAATGAATGTAGATAGTTTTAGCCTAAAATACGATTAGATAAGTAGATGTGGAAATGTTTTTAACATGTCCCAATATGGCCATTATTTTTAGTATTATTTTTCCTGTAAATGGGCCTGCCTTTGTGCCCCATTTACACTTGACAGATACATAGTTCTAATATTATAGTAGTAAATGTTAAATAGCAACCAGAGGTAGTATTTTAATCTATTTGCTTTTGCATTTTCAAGCTATTGTCTCTACATCGGTGATCATGTGTTCAACCCAATTTGTAACATTATCTACAATTTACATCCTATTATTTTAAAAGGAGTGAACTCTGGCCATGGTAACAACATGAACAACCTGTGTTAAAGAGAAAAATCTACAACATAGGCTGCTTTCTCTATTCCCTTAATTAGAGTGGAAGAACTGTGTTATTGATAACCTGTAACTAAGGATGCCAGATGATTTTCTACATTATTTGTGCTTCCTGATCCAGCAGATTAATTAAAAGTCCTCTGGGAATTTTGAACACCTTTTCCTTAGAGTTTTTATTTCTGTTCTCTAGATTTAGCTCTTACCATGATTAAAGAGAAGTTGGGCACTACAGGAACTGTAGCAACTAGATGTATCTTCTCCTCTTTACTGCAATAAAAATAGACAAAAATAAAAGACAAAGTTCACTGAAAAGTAGATCAATAAATACACATGCAAACACATAGAATGGAATTTTTCTTTACCACGTGAACATTAACATGTTTGCATATTTTATCTTTTCCAGTTTCTTTCCCCCAAAGTATTTTTATTTGCTATTAAGAAGAACAGGAAAAGGTCTCTGCATTGTCACCTACTCAAATGCATTTTAATTCAGCTTACATTTGATACCAAGGGCTAATGTGGAATTTTCCAATTTCAACACTTTATATCTCTCACCATATAACTGGGTGAAAACTGGAAGGGTTTTTCTGGGTGTCTTTTCCGTGGAGGAACTTGTATAACATCATATGAACATGAAGGCAATTATCCTGCAGTTGTATACACCCATAGATGTTTGACTTCTGGATTAAGAGCAAAATGTTGCATACTGCTTTTCAGGGGGAATAGAATTGGTCCGATCACTCAGTCCCAGTAGGAAAAATAACATCATGTATCTTAAAATGGCATTTGTGTGGAAAAGCTTGAGATGCTTCCTAAGCAGTGAGTTCATTACCATGTAGCTGACCTTTTTACCCTGGTATGAGGGAGCTGTTCAAGCCCAACAGGTACTGTGATCCTTTCAAGTGCTCTTTCTCTGCACTGCCTGATTTACTGATTGCAGAAGCAAGAAGCCCAAGAGAAAATCTATTTAAAACAAACCATAGGAATAAATAAATATGGAGAAATGAACTCAGGCTTGTTTACTCCCAAACCCTCTCTGCTTCTCTACATCAGTTAGTAATAGATAAAATGGTAATATTACCACTCTACTTCCATGAATAAAGGTCCTACGCTACAGGTAGAAGACACTAAGAGCTCCACAGAAAAAGGGCTTAAATAAACAAAAAATAATTTTCAAAACATTGGATAGAACTCAGCACTATTTTCATAATACTTTGATAAACTTTGTTGTTTGGGTCAGCTTGTTGTTTTCCAAAAGCAAATATTCAGATTTTTCAGAAGTAGCTTCATAAAGCAAGAAGAAAAATCACAGCTGGCATGGATGGCTCACAGTGCCCAGAGAGGGTATTCTGCACTGCTAGAGGCAAGAAAGCTTCTCTTCCTTCCTTGCTTATATCAAATATTGCTTCTCAATATAGTTAATCATTCCTTTTCTGCAGTAAAACTGCTGCATTCAGCAGGATATTTAGCTCTTGTCTGTTGGAAAGATTAACTTCTTTGTATTTATTTGGCTATCCTCACAGAAGTTAGATGACCATAGTTGTTTTGGGTTTTTGTTGTTTCTTTTTTCTAGATTACTGCTACTGGTTTTTTGGGGGGTTTTTTATGAGATCTGTTGAACTAGGACTTATATAAAACTTTGTTTATTCTGACAGAGCTGAAACAAGATCCCAAAATAAATTTTAGCTGTTGCTTGGCAGTATTGTCAAAACAAACAGAATTTTTCTTAGCACACAAATATTCAGTATTGGAAGTATTTACTGCACATCTGCTCCTATTCCAGGTTTTAAGTAAAGACTGTGGCACTTGAATATGTATCTGTATAACAATGTGATGTTTAGTCTCCTCCACCCTTTTAATATACGATTCTCTATCCTTGAGAGAGAGAGATCCCTGAGCCAAAGCAGATAGTCACAAGGAGGAGGGAGTATTGTTCTAGATAAATCCTGTTAGATTTGTATCTCTATGGAGAAAAGCAAATTACACTGGGAAGATGATCTCTGCATACATTCTGAATTCTTGCCCCGTGATAAAGCGGCCTGCAAGACTTCTGGTCATTTTTGCTGTTTGATGGAGTATTAAAAAGAGTACAGCAGTACTTCATGACATTATTTTTGCTTGTAGGTATTATGTCTATTTACTGGCTTCTTGTGCTGGACAATATGATATTTGAGAGTTCCGGGAATCTGAAAACTTACAGGATTTATGAGAGTTTGCTGTCAGAGTGTTTTTAGACTTCTATAGTGTAGTGTATTTGTAAACTTCATATGAACGTAGAATAATTTGGAAACTCTCAGTACTTTCCTCTATTTTAATAGATTTTGATAAGATTTTGGTAAAGCACATGGAAGTGACTGGAAATGTTCAGATTATTGGGTTTTTTCTTTTTTTTCCTGTTAAATCTCTTTTTGTGCCAATAGTGTATCAATAACCTAGTTTATTAACATAAGCATAAAATTACTGCAGTACTGCCCCAGAGGCAGTTTGTGTCAGGAGAAAGAACAGTCAAACTCAAGCAGCATTCATTTTAAGCTAAAAAGTTCAAACAAAGACAAAATGATTCCACAGAAAGTTAGCCTGTAAGCCTTTGAACCACCCTCTGCACAAAACAGAAAAATGTAGTGGTAGGCAGAGACATTAAGCTGGTTTTATGCAGAGACTGTCTTGCTCCATGCTTTGAGCAGTGCTAGCAACTTAATTCAAAAACTGCACGAGATCATTTTAATTCATGCTGTCAAAAACCCTTGAAATACAGAGCATAGAGTAAATACAGCCAATTAGGACAAGAAAGGGCAATTAACACTCTATCCAGATTTTTCCATTGTACATGCAGAAGTCAAATTAGAAAGTTGGGCTGATACCAAACTTAAACAACCTATTGGACTAAATGAAAAATGTATCAGTGATCTATTGCTCTTCCATTTCTTTGGCAGTAGCTCTGAGACTCACAGCTCTCTGTTATAGGTTGATGCCACACTTGGCCTGTAGCATGAAGGAATATAGTCTTGGAAAAAAGGATTAGTCTGAGAACTAAGGTTAAGGTAAAGAAGAAAAGGAGAAACAGCTACTCATATTCTAGTGATGGTTTGCTAGGTCATTTTTGCTCATCAGAAAGTCTTGATAGGAAAATAAGTAAGTTAAAATCTATATCTAAATGTGAAGCTTTAGGCATAGATAACTGGTCCATGATCTTTCACAGTGTGTAGTTCATCATCAGTATAAGTTTATTTTTCCCAGACCTTCGTTTAATAGACATTATTCTTAATTCTCTGTATAACTTATTTGGCCAATTAAGCATGTTGTTTTGGTAAGTTACTGCCTAAATAAAATTGATTAAAAGGGCCTAATGAAATAAACCTAGAAATCTTTAAATTATCTGACAGTATTTATAAGTAATTAGGACTAAATCAACAGTTAACTAAAAAGACCCAGTAATAAAGAGCAGCCGCTGGGATTTATCTTCCAGTTTGCAGAGATGAAGCAGGCAAAGTGACCACCAAAATGATGTTGTTGATTTTGTGAAAGCACCAGGAGAGCAGATGATGAAAAATTGCAGGTACATAAAGCTGTTGCTATGGCATTCAATTCTCGCATCACTGTGTCTGGATTTAGTGCCTTAGACTGAAGCCTTAGACTGAATTACAAAATCATATATTCCAAATGCTGCTTATCATTTCAACAGAGCCTAGTAATAAATGACAGGAAATGCATTACCCATCCAAGATGTGTGCCAGTGGATGAGCAAAGATTGAATTCAGGCATCCTAAAATGCTTGCTGGTTTTTTTTTAAACTTCCATTTGTTGCTCCTAACATATATTTGTAATTCCAAGGCACGAGGTGGTGTTTGAACACCAGATTCAGAGGTTTTGAGCAGTTAGGGATAGTGACAACATGAGGGAAGGATATACAATACATCTGTAGATCTAATTAAAATCCATGCTTTACAGCAGAGGGGGAAAGAGAAAACAATAAGAAATGTAAACTTTAAGTAACTCTGAGATATTGCAGGTTTATTTAGTACAGAACAGCCATACATGCAATGCGCTACCACAGAAGACATTGCTGACAAAAGAGATTGCCAAGCGGGCTTCTGAAGAGTCATAATAGCAGCCACTCTGAGACAGTGAAATCAGGACAGGCAGACCTTTAGCAAAGAGAACTAATGATGGCACAAACATCTTTTCCTAACTTACTTTGACATTTCCTCCTTCTTTCCAGTTTTATTTTTTAATTTCCTCAGTATTGACATGTTTTGCACTTGACATTCCTTACCTTTCCCCTTTTCTGGAATCTTACATCTTCTGGTTTCTTGACCTTCCTCATTATTACTTTTATCCCTTCCACTTTTGACTTTAGTTGTGTCCTTTTCCTGCCCTCTGGTTCTTTTCCCTCAATCTCCTCTGGCCTTTTTCTCATCATACAGTCTTTTCTCATTTTGAAACAAACAAAAAAAAAAAAATCCAGGGCAAGTCTCAAAATCTTATGTTCTAACAGCAGCTTGATCCTCCAGACTGGCCTTCAAAAGCCATCTTGCCACATCCAAATAACTTGAGAATACTTTTGCAGAGCTGATGTTTAAATGCTGTCGTCTCATTTATGTCACTATTTCTCTTGATCCTTTCTCAGGGATTCCCCAGTTTTTGTTTCCTCCAGCTTACATGATATCACTTTACATCAGCTGTCCCAGGCATTTTAATGCAATAGTGACTCCCTGCTGCAAAACTCATAAGGACACAGAAGCTTTCTATGTGCACATCAAATGTGAAAACTGAGGAGATAATCAGGAAAAGTGGGGTTTTTCTGTCCATGTTTTTTCTGTATATGTTTGGATCCGTGTAAAATGCAGGTTCATGACTCCAATCCAGTTTTGGACTGCATGAAAATGTTACCTTAAGCTTTGAGTAAACCAAGAATAAATTAATTTCTTCTGTTATGCACTTCTAATGGTATAGATCTCTTGCTATCTCTCTCTCTCTCTCTTCTGCATAGTGGTCATGATCAGAAATTTTTTTTTAGAAAACTAAAAGAAAATTTCACACTAGAAAGTATAAATAAAGCTTTTCCCTAAAGTATTTTGAACAGACAAAACTTTAAAGGTTTATCACAAACAACAAAAATCGCCTGAGATCTGAAAAGATTTAATGTAATTTGAAGATAAACTGATTTAGCAGTGTAGATTAAGCCTATTAGATTTTATCTGGCAAGTTATGCTCACAACTAGGGACTTATAAAGCAAAAATAATCTAATATGATATCATACTTCAATCAAGTTCAATCCTATGATAGTCTTTGTAAATACTTGTGTGAAGAATTTGTAGAACTATGATTTTTGTGTTTAATTGTACAAAAAGTGTTAACTATGCTCTGATTGTCTGTACAGTTCAAAGAAACTCCCCATCCTTTCTTCAAAAATCTAAAACTTGAGGCATGCATCAGTGCCTTTGCCTCAGTAATTGAAACTTATCTGCTTTGTTGTGTATTAAGGAACTGTTAGTGTTATAAAGGAACAACAGGGAAATAAAAATAAGGAAATAAAAAGGAAAGATAAGAAGAACTGTGGAAAAAAGGAAAGACAAGAAGAACTGTGAAAAAAAGGTGAAATGTTCTCATATATCAGGGAACATTCAACATTTTACTAAGGTAAAGGGCCATGGAATTTGGTCTAATTTTATGCAGAAGTATGAATTAAGTGATAACTCTTTTCATAGAAATTTTGACAATATAGTAAAAACATGTAAAGGCACTTGCATTAAGCAAAATATTGACAGGAAACTTTCAGAAATACCTGGAGATTTATTTAATTTGAAGAGTGTATTGAGGTTCTCATTTGTTGATAGCAACGCTATTGCTTCCCAATTTTACTTTTTACCAGGGATTTTCCACCCTGTCCAATAACACATGGTATCTCAGCAAAAATGAATTCATTTTTGCTACTTATGTTTGTAATCTCAGCAGTCTAGAAGTGCTGACAGTGTCTCAGGTTACATGGTGAGAAGGTGGGAGGAATCCGTGAAGAGCAGCTTTATTGTGCAAGACACTGACATTTGCACTTCCTTCTGCGGCTTCAGGTTTCATGAGAGGAGCATTTAGCACAGGGTTGTTCCATGTGATTGCAGCTGTATGAGATGTTCAGCATTGATACTACACTATGGGTCTGAGGAAGATCTTTGCAGCAGTGGACACGAAGCATCAAAAACCTCTCATCAGGAGAGGGAGTCTGACAATTCAGAAATGAATTGCAATTTGGATGTGGGAGGCTCCAGCTTCACAGTCCTGCAGGCACCTGTCTAAAAAATTAAATATTTGCTAGTCAGTGAAAAGAGATTTAGGAATCAATTTTGAGGCAAGTTTTGTTGCTGTTTATTCAAATTAAATATTGCTGTTGTGTATGAAGTCAGAAAATGATTGAAAATGATGCAGTGACTATTTTTCACTCATGAGCTCGCAAACTCAACCCAAGAAGACAGTCACCTTGCAGTATTTTCTTGATTTTTCATCAAGGCAAATGTTGGTGCAACAGCAGTACATCTTTGCCCTATGAGTGGCACCATGCAACTGAAGTGATCTGAAGTTTAACGATGGAATGAGTTATGCTTATATTCTTTCTGTTATTTTACTATCTGCTCTTCAGTGCCCCAACCTAAAGAAACAAAATGTGAAGTTAAAGCGCTCACAGAACAAAATTGAGCTGCAAAGATTTTACTGGCAGGGTAACAGCTTTTGGTACAGTGAGATCAAAGCTACCTACACAACTTCTTAGATGTTGTTGAAGATTAATGCCATTCATATTATCACTGCAGATTTTTCCTGCAAAATTTCTGTAGGAGAGGATTTTCTTCAGTAGAAGCCAAAAATAAATTAATCTGCCTTTTGCTTCTGTCAGAATCCCAGGTGGGTTTCCCCCTCCTATCCCTCTCTTATTAGTATTGGGATGCTTGGACTCAGGGAGTATTTCAGTTGTCTGCCCTTGGGACATCCCAGCAGGGACCTCCGTCTGAGACCTTTCAGAGCCCTGGCCATTAGCCCTTTTCCTGCCCCAGCCATAGACATCACTGCCTTGTTCCACTGCTCCAAGCACCTGGCCTGGTATGCTAAGGAACTTCGTGAGAAAATTTAAAGTGTGACAGAAATCAGTGCTGAACTGAGTTTGTCAACCCCAAAACTAAGTGGGAACAGATTGCTTACTGGAGGCATATTTATCTGTAGCTCAGAAAATTCATTGATTTTTTAAAGCTGGGAGAGTATATTGAGAAGAAAATTTACAGTGTTTGACCTGGTTTTATACCGTTCTCTAAACATTCTTTTTTTTAACTGTTACATATAAAGTGGGATTGATCCTTCTGTTTGACCCAGTACTGGCTTTTCTCTGTACAGTAGTACAGGTGGGAATCTCAGCATACTGCTGCTGATCTGTGGAGGTGCAGAGACTACCTAACAGAATGGAGATGAGTTCCTAAATTCAGGTCTCCAAACATTCCATGCTTCTTTGCCTTACTCTGATGATACTTGAAGTGTGGCCATTCCCTTCTTCTCCTTTGGTTATCTGGTATCAGCTCTGAATGACCACATCTCAGACATTCCTTGTTTTCATGATGATTTGCCCCAAGAATGTCACTGTTGTATGATAAAATTCTTTTCCCCCTTATGCTTGTCTTATTTCACAAGTAGCAAAGGTGGGAAAGAAACCTCATGAAAATAGATTGTGATCTCAGGCTTAGAACTGCACCAACAAAATTTAGTGTTTACAAAAGCAAGAATTTTGTTGACATCAGACATGACTATACTTCTGATGAGATTTTTATTCATAAGAATAATGTTAGAGACATCATTCATAAAGGCAGTTATTTTGCATCAGTGCCATTGTCTATTTTTTGGCAAAGTTGGTAACATGTGAGGGACATACAGACTTACAAGAGAATTTCATATTGTCAAATGGCTGAACTCAATCAGTTCTATCACTCTGTTCTGCAATTTGGTCCTGTCCTTACACGCCTTTATCTCAAGGTTCTCCCTGTCTCTCCCTCACATCCTTTAGCTTTAGCTCCTAAAGCTGAAATACCAATTCTTTTTATTTAGAAGTTCCTGAACATAACATTTCAGTGGGACATCTGTGCTAGCCAGATATTGGTCTATTACCACAGAGTCTAAATGTTTCTTCCTGAGCCATCAGACATGACAGCATATCCAGAACCAGAAGTCATTCTTCATTCTTTATTAATTCACATTGAAATGGTGTATTTTAGAGCTCTTTGACTAAAGAGCCAAAGTTTGGTATCATAGGAAAATGGCTGCTGAAGAAAGAGTCAAATGGAAGAGAGTTGCACATTAAAAGAAAGCTTCCACTATGTGGAAAGTAGTTGAGAAACAAGTATGCAGAAAAGCTGGATGAAGCAAGAGGATTATCAAAATTTTTGATCTACACAAATAAGCTTTTAAAATATCCTCACTTCAAAGTAATCTGCCTTTAAAGAACAAAAACCATCAAACAAGAACAAAACACTTGAATTCTCTTAGTGTGAACAAGCGCATGTTGTTTCAGAGCATGGAAATATAAGACTTAAGATTTCTGTTTCAAGTAATATGTAAAGCTAGGCTTAGAGCCAAGTTAAAACTGAAGGTAAATTTGTGGTGGTGACATGCTCTAAGAGACACATGGCCCTACATCTTATTTTCAAGACCAATTTCAGCATATTCTAGCTAATGTGCTTATGTCAAATTACAATGAATGAGATTTAGACTTCTTCATTCAAACCCGTAGAAGATTGCCAGAAACTCATTTAGCAATCTACTCGGTTAGCACTCTAGCCATATCTGTGTGTAGTACAGTTTATTTCAACTTGTTAGTTCCTGCTGTCAGTGGTTGTACATCTCAAACATTCTGCGAACCGGTAAAGATGATAGGTCAGTGTGGACACTGTATAAAAATAAAAGGCAAAGATTTGTGCAAAATATAAAGCATCATCCTTGCAAATGCTGAAAAGAGGTGCGCACTACAGAGATAATTCAAAATGCTATTCTTTCAGTTTGGGAGATGCATCCACCTTCAGTGGTCTTGAAGCAAAGCCAAACTAATTGTCTTGAGGTGACTTAGGATCTGACCTTTTCTTCGACGTATGAACATATTAATGATACCATTTGTTTTTGGCAAACCAGAATTAGAATGCACAAACTTCTGTGACTAGTTACACTGTTAGCCCTGAAAAGTTGTTCTCAATAAGAATTCATCTGTCTCAATTCATGTTTCAGGGGCAGTACTCTGGAGGAGACATGGGACTGTATAAAGCAAGGGATTGGACCAGATGGATTGAAGCATTTGTTTCCGAACCTCAATCCTGTTTTAATTCTATGAAGTTTTAACAAATGGTTTATGGACTCATATTTTTTTTCTGTGTACTAATTACTATAATTAATCCTGTTGTTCAAAGATTAGATGTTATTAGATGTGTGGATGGGAAATCACATCTGTTCTTGTGATTTCACAGGACAGACCTGAGGCTTCTGCTAATGTGCATTTACATTTCCTACTTAATTGTTTTTTTCTTATTTGGTTTACAGTCTAAGATGAGCAATTGTGTCTGGCCAATCAGCTTTTATTAATATCTGGTAGATTGTTTTTTAAGAGGTAAGTCAGTCACTTCACTTTATTTCCTCTGGCTATGACTGGTGGTGATAAAATGAATGTGTTCACTAGGAAATTGGGAGAATCATAAGGAATATAGAATCTTCTGCAGATGTGGAAGACATGATATTTTTGGACTTCAGTGTCTGTTGGGCAAAACTTACTTTCAATCCATATTTGAACCAGTTCCCATTACTTGAATTTTGTTTTTTAGAGAGCTTTAACCATATCAAAGTTCTCAAAATCTGGATTTCTGCCAGCTTACTAAAAACTATATCTTCAGAGATGTCTGGAATCTAGACAGTATGATGTGCAGAGATATCGTCAATCATTCAGCAGAGATTGCACTCAGTTCTATAGCTGCAGATATTCATACTCCAGCAGGCTTGCTGTTTACACATGCCTGTAAACATGAGTCTCTCGTAGAAGTCATAGAATCATAGAATATTCTGAATTGGGGGGAACACACAAGGATCCTGGAAACCCAGCTCCTGACCCTGCACAGAACAGCCCCAAGAGTCACACCATGTGCCTGACATGATTGTCCAAAAGCTTCCTGAACTGTGTCAGGCTTGCTAGTGTGACCATTTCCCTGACGAGCCTGTTCCCAAGCACTCTCTGAGTGAAAAATCTTTTCCTAATATCCAACCTAAATCTCCCCTGGAACAGCTTCAGGCCATTCCCTTGGGTCTTGTCACCAGTCATCTCAGAGAAGAGATTGGTGCCTGTCCCTCCTCTTCCCCTCATAAGAAAATTGTTGGCTACAATGAAGTCTCCCTCCCCTCAGTCTGCTCTTCTCCAGGATGAACGGGCGAAATGATCTCCTCTACTCCTCATGCAGCTTTCCCTCAAGGCCCTTCACTACCCTTGTAACCTATCTTTGGACTATCTCTAATAGCTTCATATCTTTCTCACATTGTGGTTCCCAAAACTACACACAGGACTCAAGGTGAGGCCACACCAGCGCCGCAGCAGGGCAGGAGAATCACAAGTGAGGATCTACAAGGTCACCTCTTCAAAGCTTTTGTCTGTTCTCTTGCTCTAAGTAAGGCAAACCTTTTTGTTATGCATTGGTAGCTTACATTCCTATTTATCTATGCTATTGTGCATCTTTTCGAGTTTGTTTTTTAATTTCCCCTGCAGGCATCTCCTCTTGCCTCAAGGCAGTCCCTGGATACATCCATTTTACCTCACTGGTGGCATATCTGGTCTTTTGCATCCTCAAGCACTTGATGTTTGTGTTTGGAAGTGCCAATCATTTCATACATTTTTATGGGTGTTTTCAGCATCTTAGAGTCCTCCGCTTTCCCACTCTTGCCTTCATACAGACACACAAAAAATTTGTAGAAATAAGAACCATTTCCACTCATTTGATAGTACACAGGGATCTTCTCATTAAACACACATGACTTTTGCTGTGGTCAGTGAGACATTTTAGAACACGTTTAGGTTATGAACACACCTTTCTTCTTAGATCATGTAAGAGTCATGTAGAAGTTGGGCACAAGGGAAGGGGCTGCTCACAGAGTTTCCTTAAAACTAGTGAATGACTTTTTTTTTTAAGTTTTGCTTTTTTGAGGACACATTTTTCTCATTAAAAGGCCAAAATTATCCTTTCCTTCTAAAACAAATTAAAAAACTTTAGAGTAATAAAATCCCTCTCTTCATTCCCTTTACTCATAGGAGCCATCCCATAATTCTCAGTTTAGCCTACTACAGTGAGTTGTTTTCTCTAAACATAAAACAGAAATACAAGTTATTTGAATCAAGATCCTTAAGCAAAAATGTCACTGTAAGAAAATATTTGTACTAAAAAGGGTCACTAGCAAAAAATAAACAGGTAATTTTCAGATATAATTTAAGTAATCCTATGCTCATCCACTCTAATAATACATCAACATGTTCCTTAACATAAGCACAGTTAAACCACATGTAAAACTTACCTAAATTATTAAACTGTTTCAATTTTTATCAGCAGATTCTGAAAAGTACGTCTGTGGTATTCTGTCCTAGCCTCCAGCAATATGTTACTCAAAGTCAAGTTGAACCAGAGGCAGTATTTGAATTTAACAATCTTTGTCAGATTATTTCTTTAAGAGCTTTCCTAATCATTCTTATTTTGCAAAATAGTTGCCTGTTCTTGTATCTTTTTATGTTGTTTTTCTGTTTAGATTTTTAAAAATTAATGATTAAAAAAAAAAAAAGCAACTCCTCTGAGATCTAATTTTAAGAATATAACTGTGGTGTCAATTTTTAAAAAATTTAGCTACTATATTCTTTTTACCTTTTCTTCCTGTTCTGTCCTCAATAAAATTATAAGTAGCAGAAAGGCTGTTATGTTTGCTGAGACTTAGCAAAAAACTATTCATGTAGATGAAACTTAACCGGAATCAAACTATATATTTGCATATGTAATTACATGTGCTCAAATTACATTTGTCCTGAAAAACAAAAGTCAAGTCAATCTACTTTAAAATGCAATACATGCACTCATTATGGATTCAGCTAATCCATCACACTCTCTGTTTCTCTCTCTATCCTTTTTTTTTTTTCCCCCTTTGGTCTCAAGAGATTTGCATGCTTAGGTTTGGTTTTACTTTATATTGTAGTTCAGAAGGTCAGCTTTTTCTGCAGGTGAAACTGGTTTACTTTCCACCTAGAGACTATCCAACATAGGTGCCTTTATGTATTAGGTGCAGATTAAAGAGAGAACCAAGGCATGCAGCAGTCTATGCAGCAGTTCACACAGACAGGTGCACATGTTTTTCTGCGTTGCACTAGTTGTATTAAATAGAGAATGATTTTGTGAGGTTAGGTTAAAAGATCACAATGACAACTAATGTCTCCATATCAATCTGAATGCATTTATGTATATCTTGTTTTTTTTAATATGCCAGAAGATTAATTCATACTTCATCTGACAGCACTGCAAGGACAAAGACCTGTGTGTAGGCCTGGTAAAATTCAGTTTCATCTACGCTTTTAAAAAGTGCTAAGCCAGCTCTGTACTTTCAGTGATGTTTTAAAACCATTAACTTAATGTGACAGGTATCTGATTACAGCTTTGTTTCTCTCATCTTGACCTCCAGATAAGTTTACATCACTTAATTTTTTTTTATCCTATATTTTTTAGATCTGTACAGCATTTTTCTTGATTCCCTCAACTTCCTGTCACAACCTACACAGACTATGATCAGAAGTGTTGATTACAGAGAATGTGCATGACATATAGAAATGTCATACTACAGTATACTGGGTTCTTAAGACCTTAGCGTGTCAGTTCCAAAATTTGACATTAGCATGTCAGTTCCAAAATTTGAACTTTTTATGAAAAAATCTCAAAAATTTAATTTTAATCTTTAAATGGGGTACTACTCTATATTTTGATGACAATTGCAGCTGTTTGGTTGCATTTTATCCCCAAGGAAGTAATCCTTTCCACTGCATCTCCATTTTAGAGTCTTCAGTTTTCCGCATTTTAATCACCTTTACTGAGTTTTACTGGTGACAGTGAGGTGAATAATTTATCATATCCTAAGCAGAGGCAAAGAAGCAGAGTAAATGATCCTTCACAATTAGATTTAGAAGGTGACTTTAAAATCTTAGGGGATTGCCCAATATATTAAAAGTAGTCAATTTAAAAATTTAATTAGAAAGGTACAGCCTGGTTTTGGGTGTTATACGTGTACTTTAGGTTCACCCTGAAGAAGATTTCATTAACATTTGCTCATTTTTATGCATTTGTGTTTTTAAGATTCTCTTCTTTATAATGGATCTGCTGCTTCCCTTTTTCGATAGACACAAGACTAAATACATTCAGGCGAAACAGATACAAAGCCATTAGTGAAAGGGCACATTTTTTAGCAGTCAATTAGGATAGTCTGGTCTATTTAAATTCTAGCCAATTTATTGCCCTTACACATTATATTCATTAGAACAAGTTAGAGAAGTCGAGGACTCTATATAAATAATCTTCTGAGTCTCTTTCCTTACAGAGATAATCTTACAGAAATGACCTTAATTCTTGCACTGTGGTATGCAAACATATTTCTATTGTAGTTGAAAGAAAAGACTATAAGGTTATTCTACTCAGGTCTTGGATGTTTTTAATTGTTTTAAAGGTATTATGTCTCTCTTCAATACATACAAAAAAAGTATCATGGCAAGTATTCCCTCACTACTTTTTTTTCCTTACAGGAGGTTGAAAGCATGATGGTAGTTCAGTGCTCTTGGTAAATATTAAGTGGTTTAATAAATTATTTATATGGCAAATCTGTACCCATGTAGATGGAATCATAGAATCTTGAAACTAAAGCCCATTTCACTCAGATGTTCCTCATAAGACTTCTGCTGCAGACTCTTCACCAGCTCTGTCAACCTTCTTTGAACACGCTCTAGCACCTCAATCAATATCCTTCTTGTAGTGAGGGACCCAGAACTGAACATAGGATTTAAGATGCAGCCTCACCAATGCAGACGGACAAAAACTGCCCCAGTCCAGCCAGTGTACTATTGCTGCTTGGCCACCTGGGCACATGCTGGCCCATGCTTAGCTGGTTGTTGACCAGCACTCACAGGTCTTTTCCTAGCAAGCATCTTTCCAATCAGTCTTCCACAAGCCTGTAGCATGGGCTGATTGTGACCCTAGTGCAAATTCTGACAATTCACCTTGCTGAACCTCATATAATTGGCCTCAGTCTATGGACCCAGACTGTCGAGATCCCTCTGCAGAATCTTCCTATCCTCCAAAAGATCAACTCTTCCACCCTATGTGGTGTTGTCTGCAAACTGACTGAGGGTGTGCTTGATCCCCTGGTCCAGCTCATAAATGAAGGTATTAAACACATCTGTCCACAATACTGAGCCATAGGGAACACCAGCAGTAACCAGCTGCCAGCTGGATGTAGCACCATTCACCACCACTCTTTGGGCTTAGCCATCTGGACAGAGTTTTCTATCCAGGCAAGAGTACTCTCACCCAGGCCGTGAGCAATGTCTCCAGGACAATCCTATGAGAAATGGTCTCAAATGCTTTATTGCAGCCTAGGTAGACAATATCCACAGCACTTTCCCCATCCACTAAGAGTGACACCTTGTCATAGAAGGAGACCTGGTTAGTCAAGCAGGACCTACCTTTCATAAACCCATGCATGATCTTGTCTACTGTGCTGCATGATGGTGCTCAAAGTGATCTGTTCCAGGACCTTCCTGAGCACTGAGATCAGAATGACAGGTCTGTAGTCCCCTGGATCCTTCTTCTGTCCCTTCTTGCAGATGGGTGTCACATTTGCTTACCTCCACTCATCTGGGATCTCCCCTATCAGGATGCTTGATAATTGATGGAAAATGTCTCGGCGAGCTCTTCTACCAGCTACTTCGGTACCCTTGGGTGGATACTATGTGGCCCTATAGACTAGCGAGTGTCCCAAGTGGTATAGTAGGTTGCTGACCTTTTTTCCATGGATTACTGAGGCATCATTCTCTTTCCCACCCTTCAGGGCTTCCATCTTTCAGCTCAGGGCCCAGGTGTCCTGATAACACTTGGTTTTACTTTTAAAGACTGAGACACCATAGCTTTTTCCTTGTCCTTTGTTGTTATGTTTCTGCCTACATCCACTAAAGGACAGAGATTCTCCTTAGCCTTCCTTGTGTTGAAGATGTGTTTGTCACCTTTTACAGCAGTAATCATATTAAGCTCCAGCTGAGTTTTGGCTCTTCTGATTTTTTTCCCTGCACAACCCCATAGAATCCATGTAGCTCTCCAGAGTTCCCTGCGCCTTCTTCTACTTTAAGTTTCTGGTGTAATTTTTGTGGAGAACTATTCTATGGCTCACCTGGAAGATTGTGATTATTCAATATGTTTTCAAATTGAATTGCTTTTATCTTGAACAACAGAAAGGATTGGTGGTTTTGGAGTCTTTTTCTTCCACTGCTGTAAGTAATAGCCTTACTATTTACTTATTGCTGTAAGTAAATAGCCATCAGACTTACCAACTTTTTTTAACTATCTTTAGAGCTAGGAGAAGATTGATTCCTTCAGTGTCAGGCATTATACTGAGGCTGACAGTTCTCAAGAGCTCCAGTGTTAAGTAGCATTTCTTTAACGTTATTCTTAGAAATAGTATACACACCTTGACAATGTTTCTAAAATTATATTTTTGCTAATTTAGACTGGATAAGTGAGACCACTTAAGCATTCCTCTAGGTATTGCTGCCAATAAAGTTGACCTTTGTTTGGAACAAAAACTTATTTTTAGAAGCTAAACTCAATCAAATTTATTTTATAAGCCATCTTACATTAGAATTCAATAAAAAGATGATAAATAGAGCAATAATAATTTCTTTTACCAGGAAACTTCATGATTTTATTTCAGGAAAAAGAGAAAAGCACCTGTTCTGTGAAATAAATAATTGCAGCTCCATAGGATGGTATTTTCATGTATTTTAGCTCAAGGCTGAAGGTATCTCTTTGGGGAAGGTTAAGCTTCATTACCAATTATAAATCATGTTTAAAACATCTTATTTGAATAAAACATGTAGCACTAAGAGTGAGATATTGGGGTCTTTTGAAAATTATCTAAAACTATTCCTTGACTTCTGCTAGATCTAAAATTTTGAACAAAATCTAACCTAACATTTATCCCTAGCTGAATAAGTTCTATTGAAGCTTGTGACAGAAACTTTTCTACAGGAATCCGTGGGAAGATATCCGCATTCTGTGGGACCCTAATGAAATTATGTAAGTGTCCACAGTGAATATATTTTAACATATCTTTGTGATCCAAGAAAATAATACTGATTCTTTTTTGCCATTAGATGATTTTGAGGCAAAAGCCCATTGTGGTACTAAATCACTTCTAAAAACTCAAAATAGTTTTTCAAAATGGCCTAATATATTTTCTCACATGACAAAACTAGAGAAAATAAATGGAGTTACTTACACCAGTATATGTCAAGTGTTTTATATTCTATATTCATGTGATTTTAAGAGTATGAAAGACTACACAAACACAAAATCAATCATAAGCTCTGAGCAACGGAGATAAAAAAGAAATAATTTTTTTAGAAGTTTGGCTGATAAAAACAAGGCATCTTCTAGGACCTGAAAATCATTACCTGACTTGTGAGTGTCTAATGATTACTTTGTCCTCTAAAACTGCAGCTAAACTAAAATCACTAAGCATGATAACTGTGTGAATCAGCTTGTTAAAGCATCCAAGAGCCTCCTCAGAATTTCAGTATTCTTGTGGGAGAAAAGTGTACATGTGCAATGGTTTCTTTCCCTAACTTGTTGTGGTTTGATATTTTGGGTTTGTGTTTTTGATTTTTCAGTGTGAAGGAGCAGGGATGCATGACAGAAAAAAAATGCAGGCCAAAAGAAAATATAGTTGCAATAGCTGGAAATAATTATCGTCAGTCAAGATGGCTTGGAGGGTGGGGACATGGGAAGATCTATTCCAAGGCTGTGATAGATTTTAAGGACAGAGTAGTTAGAGCCTTTCTCATTGTGGAAACCATTTGATTTTTTTTTAAATTAAGGCTTGAATTTTCTCTCTTTGATGGAGTAAACAGATTATTAATGTTTCTTGTCTGTGAAGTTAGAATTTTCATAAACCCAGAGGAAAACAGAGATAGTATTTGTATGTTACACAAGTCAAACAAGTAGTCCTGACTTAACTAAGACACAGAATTATTGCAGCAGAAGAGACCGGCTTTAATATGCCAGCTGTACTGTTCAACTAAAACAAGTGGGAGAACTAGCAGCAACAAGTAACCAATTATATCTCACTGAGTGCACCAGAGCATACCCAGGTAAAACCAAGCCTAGTTAAGAGTCAGGTTAAACTTAGTGAAAAGCTGAATTTTTTTTATTTAGTTTGACTTGCCATCTTACTTTAGTTAACCTTTGGCTAGACTTAGCATATCAAGTGCTAAAGTTTTAAGTGCATTTATTAACAATAATAAGAATCTGAATTTTTGTTACTTCAAGAAACTGGACTGTTTGTGAATCCGTGATTGTAAAAGTTTTTGCTGACTGCAACTGGACTTACACAGTGCTAAATTGGCTACAATCACAAACTAAGCCCAGCCTCACCTAGCCCTCTGAGGAGCAGCTGGAATGCAAATGAGTTTATTTTCTGCCAAATTTCTTTACTCTTAATACATCAATACTGGGGGAACTGTATGTCTGGAAACCTCTGTAACTCATAAAAGTATATTACCTTCATACACATGAAAGCATGCTTCAGGAATGGCATTGAAATTTTAATTTTTGCAAAACAGGAGCACTGAAAACCAGAAAAAACTGTTTTCAGAGGCTAAAGTTATATTGGCATTTGCAGTTCAGGTCAATAATACTTTATCAGTTCACAAGCAAATACTGCATTTTTTATCTTTATTTCTCAGCAAAGTAAATACTGAATTTATTATGAAGCTACCATCGTGAAAAGGTAAAGATGCTTACAGCAAAGTCAGATTATAACACACTCTTTGATTCAAACCCAGATCTGTGATTACTTTGGTGAAATTCAGTGACACTAGAATCTGTATGGGGTCTGAAGTTGTAAGCTCAGATATTGATATTGGCCTTGAGTATTTTATGATACAAACCATGCCTCTAGCACCATGTAAGGGTGCAAATAACTTCTACACTTATCCTATATTTCTTTATACCTCCTTGCTTCAAATATAATCTTAGGGGACAAATATTTTATTTATTACTTTAGAGTTTTTCCTTTTTTTTTTTCTCCTTGTAAATAAAACATACTTCAAAGCATAAAGGAAATAAAAATTACTAAAAAGTTACTTCTAATTCTTAACTTCAACTTTTTCTCATAATTATATTGTACTATGACTTTCATCGATAGAGAAGCCTTAATATACTCTTCCTTGATAGTTTTATTTCTAATACAATAAAGAATTACTTTATGAATAAAGCTTTGCATACTGGTAAATAATGGAAAAATATGGCTATTTCACATGGAAGGAAAACATGAGCACATTTTCTGCTGAGCATGGCTAGAACCAGTATAGGAGTTCTAATCTGAGTATGATTCTGTATCTCAATAAAAGTCTTGAGATTAATTGGGGAAGAGGATGCTAACTCTGAGAAATAAAGTACATTTTTAGTAAAATAAGTACATAAGGAGAATTTTTCTTGATTTCTATGATCATGTTTTTGCTGATGATGTACTTGATGAAATAATGATGACTTATAGTAATTTAATATTGCACATAAATGCCAGAACTTAACAGCATGAATCTTGTTCCTTGAGGCAGTGAAACCCTGATTGCATAACTGGATGTGTTACTCAAGGAGTTCACCTCAAACCACGCTAAGCAAGGGAAATGTGCTTATATAGATAAATCTAGGTTACTTAATCTGTTCCCATGTTTTAAAAAAAACATGGGTCTGGATTACTGCAACTGATAAAGGCACATACTGCCTTATGTCTGTATTAAGAAGACAGCAGACACTATAAAGATTGAGTTGTGATTGATCTCAATAAACCCCTTTCAAAAGCATGACTTCCCAAGTTATGAACACCTAGCCTTTTCTTCTGGGTCTGTATATTTTTCCTGTCCATGGAAACAGAGGTATATTTTCCTTGAATGATCTTATGTGAAAATGTACACATACAACATAGAGTAAACTTTAGCAAAGAGCAAGGTACAAATTAACTTGTTTTGCTTTTTCACTTGACAACATCTCATTTATTTATTACCTATTCTTTTGCTCTCTCTCACTAATTACAAAAGTGATTGTAATAGGAACTTGAAATCCTTCATGTCAGGAAGCAGGCTCTAAAGAAAGTCTGCTTTTAAAGCAGCAGCATAATTGATCTGCTCAAATGGCGTTTGCTTGAAGATGTGAAAACTATTGCAAATTATCTAGAAGGCAAGTGATTCTCTATTTGATAATCGTTGTATGTTCATATTTTTAAGCAGATTTTGTTTCACAGTCAGATGGCCAACTTCATAATCTCTTCACCCTAATAATGCAGAGAGTGAGCAGAGCTTTCTTACAGCTGTCAGATAGCATAAAAGTTGATTTGAGAGGGTGTTGAACATGGACTTTAGCAGAATATTCAATATTGCCCTTGTACTTTCTTAAGACAGTCCCAACTGCGAAATACTGGTCAGAACCAGAAACACAAGGGCAGAAGATCTCTAGGTAGATTTTCTTTAGTAACTTGGTCATTCTGGCAAAGCTTTTGAGCCACCTTAATTTTAGTCTTCTTTCAGTATCTGACATTCAGAAACCCCAGGCATGACAACTTCCTGCCTCCAAAACTCCACACAAAAATTTCCTTCTATCAGGTTCTTCAGTTATCTCTTTACCCAGAGGTACTCAATAAAGGGAGATATGGGAAGTCATGAGGCTCTTTTCCATCTCACAGACATTAAAGGTGAACCAAACCATGAGAACTATGCCGGCCTCTTCCTCCACTCATTATTGGACCATTTCAATAGAAATAATGATTTAAAATACAGATGGGTGTACTGTTCCTGTGCTAATGGGCATAATGTTAAAAAAAAAATAGTAATATAAATTGGTATACTTAGATTTTTACAAATATAGAAGTGAAAATACATTTTCCTAAACATATGTCTGTTGTATCTTCTGTACATAAGTTTGGATTAAACAAAGCATAGAACATTTCCCCCTGATCACACACACACACACACACACGCACACACAAAAATCCATGAAAAGGACTGATAATGAAGAGGAAGTCTGGAGTATTTGCTCACATCAGACATATAAAATATGTGTACTTAAATGAGATAAAGTATTTTGGCTCTATCAAGATTGTATGCACTTTCATATTATTTTAGTTTTAATAAATCTTCTAGCCTATATCAAGCAGTAGGAATTTGGAACAAAAAGCGTGGGTTTCCTAGGTAAATAATAGCCATGGCTATTCAGGTTTTAATGTTTCAAATTGAATTGGAATGTATCATTTTATACTGAATCTACTGCAGGATGCCACAATCACCGTGTAGATATCCATGACATACCATTGTAGCATATCAAAAGTCAGATTGTTAAGTTCTGTACATGTTTTGCAAAATTTTTGAGTAACAAAGCAAAGCCCATCGTGAGTCAGGAAGGCAAATCTTTAAATCTTTAAATCTTAAGCGACTGAAGACATATTAGACATTTGTTTGGTATCTGATTTGTGACAACAGATCCAGTATTTAGGAAGAGGTCACTGACGTAAAAATATTAGCTTGTAACAGATGGTCCTTTGTGTTATGTTCACTGTCATAACCTTCCATCTTCCTAAAGACTTAACTGCTTTCCTTTTTTTTCTTTTGATGGTGATATCTGTAAAACATTCCTAGTTTAATTAAAAAATCTACCTCTTTGAGCCAGCCAAAGTTGCTCTTTGATTTCTGTTACAAGATTCAGTTATCAATCTAGACTTGAATGAAATTTGGTTATTTATTAAGATGTGATCTGAGATACTGAATTTAAAAGGCAGAAGAGTAAAAAATCCTAGAAATCCTAGAAGCAACACAGTATCTTATCTACCATAAGTAGTTTTCAGTTGTGGATTTATAGGACAAGTCATTATGGCAACAACATGGTTTTCATGGCCATGGTAGATTGGGTACAAGAGCCAGACTTGCTTGAAATTTAAATGTGCCAACTGAGAAATACTCTACACAACAGTGTAAAATTTAGTTAAGACACTTTTATTGCTGAGGAACTATGAAATATTAATAAGTCAGGATCTATGTGTTTGATTTAATTTATCATTAAAACAAGAGTAAGACATAGTTTTGTCTAACTTATGCTAAAGTGACACAAAATTATTCTCTATTCTAAGAGAATTTCTGCCAACATACTTTTTTATGGACTGATTAGATGGAGGCTATCTTACCAAACAAAACATTTCACACAGAGCCACTCTATTTTTAGATACCAAATTTTATGTCATATAACTCTTTAGGCTGCTATGGAAAAATGAGTATGTAAATAGAAGACTTGGAAAAAAATACTGATATAGCAGTAGTGGATATGAATAAAGAGCAGAAAGAAGAATTTTTAGAACATCAGCCCATTTTATTAAAAGAGAAGAAACAAGAAATGGCAAGCCTTGATATTCATTGTTGCAGTAGCAGTTGCTTCTATTTTTGTCAAGCCTACTTTACAACATTTGTAAAATATGAGAGGTAAAAAAAGTGAAAATATTACATTAGTGATTGTACACTATTAACTTTTTCATTTGCTTCCATAAAAATCCCATGGTAAGTAACAATTACTTCCAATTTCTCTTCAGTTTTATTTGAAATGTCTAGTGCCTGGTTTCACAATCCTGACAATTCTGAAATAAGTTCTAAATATCATGCTGCAAAATGATGTGAGCCTTCATTTCAAAGATGGGAGAAAGACTGGGGTTTAGCTTTTGGTCTGACAAGGTCAGCTATTAAGCTACCATACTGCTCTTTGTATTGCAGTCAAATGTTTTGTCAGGGAGTACAGAAGACATATATATGGGATTCACACATACAATAATCTGTTTATGACAATTGTTTGAGAAACTCTAACTTCTGAAAGCAGTGTCAAAATGAGAGGAATTACGGCAAATGATCTGGACTTCTACCATTTTTATTTTAAAATCTCAGTTTTCATTTGGAATCCGATCAATATTTGTGTGTTTTTGAGCTACAAGAACAACTGTTCTTCTTTGGATATATGCCCAATGTCAGCATTCATGTGAATCTTTTGGGATTATTAATAGAGAATTACCAACAGCTGGACTCCAAAAAGACTGGAGTAAGTTCAAACTAAACGTTTACAGTATGCAGTGTAAGCTCTCACAGCACCAAGGTACAGGATAAACTGAAACCTTAAAATTAAAGCAGAGGTCAAGGATGCCCAAGAGTAGGATCTGTTACAAATATCTATAATCCAATTCACTGCAGCAGACCCCTAATTTAAACCACCAAAGTTAAGTATCTTTTCTTGTATGCAATGGCAAAAGACCTCCTAAGTGGGCCATTTTGATCGTGAACTTTTCCAATTATTTTGTTTATCAGTGAATTGGTCATAATGTGAAATAAAGTAAGGCACCCATGGTATGAAGCTACCAGCAAGAATCTGCTAATCAACATCAGTTTTACTAAACAAAAGGAGAGGAGGAAAAGAAATCCTAGTGACAGAGTTGGTAATTTCCATGCTAGGCACAGTGTGAGAGAGATATCCAATGTTCCTTTGGGTTGGATGGAATAAGTACATTATAAAAAAATGAAACAAACAAAAACCACCACCAACAACAAAAAGAATTGAAAACACCAATAACAGTTGGGAAAAAGCCCAGTAAAGCTACTCTACTGTATATTTATTCAGCCTAAGAGAGGAAACTTGCAAGTGTCATGAAAGAGGTAGCCTTTAGGAAAGAAAACAGCGAAAAAGTAGATAGCAACTTCTTACAAAGATCTTCTGTGTTCTTTCATTTATGTAGCATTATGATTACATCGAGATGTGTAAAATCAGTTTCTCATTCATGAGACAGTGGATGGCAAGGGCAATCATATTAGGCTGTGTCACTATTAAATGCACTGTTCCCTTAACTAAAATAGCACATTCAAGGTGAGAAAACAAACTCATGTCTATTTTTAATTCTGATGTAAAATCTAATCTGTGGTTTCAGCAGGCACAGAAATAGGGGGTTACAAGCCAAAACTTTCCTTCTTTGGTAATGAAGAAGTGGTTTTTATGTATGCATGTATACATATATAAATATGTATGTATTTTCAGACTACAGACATTATTAAAGCAGCAATACTCTTCCATGTCTACCACTATGTTAGTAGTAAACATAAATTAAATATTGCTTTTAATGTTCTAAATGAATGGAGATAGGAAAATGCAAAGTAACTGAGTGGAGGAGGATGGATTTGTGCTGGTTTTGCTCTGGACTACAATCACAAATATTCAGGTAATTTCTCTTTTAAAGAAAAAAGTAGAAGGTGCAAGGAGAGTGCACATCGTTTGCAGAGAGTTTTTGAGGTACAGAGAATTTAACATAATCAGTAGCTATTTCAAAGCTCTTCAGAACACAAATTAATGTTTCCTGTTCTGCTGAATATTGTCTTGGTCTTTTATGTACTTGTCAGTACCTCAAATATGCAAAGCTTGTAAATTGGACACGGTGCAGGAAAGATAATAAGTGACACTTACAATTATTTCAAACAAGTTGCATAAGTTTTTTATTTGACGTTTGGTCTTAGGAGCTTTAGAGCACATTAGAGTTACATTTGTCCTTTTTTTTCTCCAAAGTTGTGAGAGCTAGGAAGTTCTAAAATGAAACACAGATTTTCTTCTAATTGGATGACTGGAGCTTTAAGTTCGTACAACATGGGAATTACAGCAAAATTAGGTGCTGACAAGTGTGTACTAAACAGAAGAAATCTTAATCCAAAACAGAATCTTGATGTAAGGAAACCTAATAATTATTTGAAATAATTTGCCCATAGGCATGCAAGTAGTAAAGATGGAATGGTAGCATTCCTGTGGGACCAGACCTATAGGGAAATCCACTGAAAACATCAAAATTATCTCCTCTTTTTTCACGTATTTCTGTTTCACCTGAATATAAAACTCTATTCTTGCCTTCTTGTGCTCCCTTTTGTTTAGCTTTTTAATATTTACACTTTATGGCAATTTTCATCTTTCTTTTCTACTGGAAGTATCAAGTACATTTTTCCTACTCTAAGTTAAGGATTTCTGTGTAGAGGAAGTTCTGCATTTATGTCATCATTCTGCAGAATGTCATCATACACAAGTGCTGGAAGTGACTGTACTTGGTGATCAAGCATCAGGCATGTTTAAAGAATTGCAGATTGCATGAGCTGTTCTGATGCAGATGGAGAATTCCATGAAGGCTCCACAGAGACTTCCACTCAAATGTCATGAGGATTGAGAAGTCTCATAACATATAAAGAAATCTTTTTAATGGGGATACACCTGCTCTGTATGATACCTGATCAACTGACACTGATATAGTTAATGGGATCTGGAGGTGATAAGCATCCATATGGAGATGGCCACATGTTTCTGAATCAAGAGTGCAATTGTCACCCATCTATGCTGAGATAGTATGAGGTAGATCTGGGGTAAATTCTGTCAGTCATCCAGGAGAGAAAATATTAATCTGAAATTCCAGTGTCACCTGGCTACCCCTCAGGCCAGCAGCAGTCCCCATCTGACACACACAGAATCACAGAACAACGCAGAATCACTAGGTTGGAAGAGACCTCCAAGATCATTGAGTCCAACCCAGCCCTAACAGCTCAATTAAACCATGGCATCAAGTGCCACATCCAGTCTTTTTTAAAACACATCCAGGGGTGGGTGACTCCACCACCTCCACGGGCAGACCATTCCAATACTTTATCACCCTTTCTGTAAAAAACCTTTTCCTAATATCCGACCTATATTTCCATTGGCTCAGCTTATGACTGTGTCCTCTCATTCTGTCAGTTGCTGCCTGGAGAAAGAGACCAACCCCCACTCATTGTTTTTTAGCTCACAAAACCCAATGATAAATAGATGTGATCAGAGGAAAAAAATTCCCCATTTCCATTAGGTGGTGGGAAACCTGACCTGGTGGAAGGCATCACTGCCCATGTTGGCAGGAGGGGGATTCAAACTGGGTGGTCTTTAAGGTCCCTTCCAACTCAAACCACTTTATGGTTCTATAATACTGTTCTTGCCAAAACAACAGCAGGTACCATTGTAGATCACCTAATGGCAACTTGCCAAAAACCTTTTGTGAGCCACTGTGTCTTATGATGCCCTGCATCATTGGTTGAGTTAAAGTAGTTGGATAATCACTTGAAAATGGCACATGTCAGCTCCAAAAACACGGGCGCTGTGCAGAAATAAAAGGTATATCAGAGTCTTGCATTAGCCTCAGGTTCCTGAACTGCAGTTGTCTCAGATCTAGCCTCTGTTGCTAAGGACTTCCACAGTACATATAAAGTTGTGTCTTTAAAAAAATATGAAGAAAATCAGATTAAAACTTTTCCTTGATAAACCTTCTTTTTTGACACCTGAGATGTTATTTCACTGTGAACTTGCTTTACTCAGCTTTTATAAATGGGCTTTTAAATTTCTTTATGTGCTGAGAAAAATCTCTTAAGGCCTCCATGATGAAAAATGCACATTGCTTCACTTATTGGAGGATTTTACTACTGAATATCTTTGTATCAGTAGCAACTACATTCAAATAAGTTTTAACAGCAGGTAATATTCCCTGTATTTATTTCAGATTGATGTTGGTCTTGATTGTCAGTAGGATTAAAGCTATGTCACCAGTCGTTGATATTATAAAATGTACTAATAAATTGTAACAACTTGACCTTGCAACCTGTTTCCTAAAATTATCTATGAGGCTACTCTAAATGATCTAATACTGTATTTTCTTTTTTAGCCATACTGTTAGGGGTCCCAAAAGTACACCTTTAGAAGCCTTGCCACTATGTCTAGATATAAAATGCAGACCGAGAATTTTTGTAAAGAACTGACTCTTCCTTCTAAATGAATATACATTTGGAATGTATACATAAATTCTTCAGAAATTACTGGGTACTCTCCCCCATTGTATGCACTCTAGTACGTTTATAGACTAATTACCCTAGTGAAAATCTTAGTTCAACATTATGTATATTATGTCTAACCTCCTTAAATGGCATTGGGAAAAAGATGCAAAAGTAAACTTGATGGTGTAACACTAACATATAGTGCTAGTTACAAGAGTGGACTAAAATTATTAAATGTAAATTTAATAGAAAAAAGAGGAGAGGAAACCTCTGTTTCAGCTAGGTTAATGTAAATTAGTCTCTAACCCTCTCTCAATATCCTCTTGGTTCCTGAACTCAAATTTACTAGTCATTCTCAAGCAGAAATGACAAGAGGTTATGAAAAGACATTACCACCACCAGCCTCAAATTCTTCATCAGCTAGTATTTAATGCTAGAAAGGGGAGAAGGAGAGATGGTTGTCTTCTTTGCTATTCTGAGCCAATTAAGGCTACTTTTTTCCTCAGATTTTGTTACCAGCCTACTTTTTTACCCAGTAGTCTCCTTAAACCCCAATTAAGACAAAACATGTAATAATTCTGAGTTTCCTAATTTTTCTTAATTACCCTGAATAGCTTCATCTGAGACAGAGCCTCACCATATCCTTTCCCTGCAGTGCCATAGCATTTATTTAAGATTAGACTTGGATGCCTATTTTTTTCTCAAGGTAAATTATGGCTTTACAGTCTGATCTGTTTTCAGTCCTGCCTTTAGCCTCAGCTTGGATCTTCAGCTATGTGAAGAGGTATAAAAACTAACAGAACTGAATTATTTAAACACTTCTGGTTTTGCCTTCATCAATATATCTTCAATCAGTCATATATAAAATTTGACAGTTAAACTTGATAAAGTTAAACTTTACCATGACACTACAAGTAATGATAAGTGAGAGGAAATGTATTAGGGAATGATGTAAAATAACTGAGTATCACTAATAAAACATTTTTATAAAATCAGTACTTATTTGAAGTAAAGATGCTGATAACACTCAATTTTTTAAAGCCGAGTATTCACCAGTTTGTGCAAATTAAGTTTCAATATAAAATATTAATTTTCCATCCCAAATTTTCAATTGATCATTGTGTTAGTTTTGTCTGAGGGAGAGTTAGTTTTGTTCATAATAGCTAACATGGGGTTATGTTTTGGATTTGTGCAGAAAACAGTGTTGAGAATACAGAGATTATTACTGCTGAGTAGTGCTTACATATGTCAAGGCCTTTTCATTTTCTCCTACTACCCTGAGAGTAAGGGACCTGGGGGTGCATAAGAATTTGGGAGGGGACACAGTTGGGACATCTGGCTCCAGATGACAAAAGGTATATTCCATATCTCATGGCATCATGCTCAGGATATAAGATGGGAGACAGAACAAGGAAGTAGAAGAAGTTTTGATTGATGGCATTTGCCAAGTCACTTTTGCATGTGATGGAGCCTTGATTTCCTGGAGATGGCTGATCATCTGCCTGATGATGGGAAGCAATAAATTAATTCCTTGAGGTTTTTTGTGTATACAGCTTTTGCTTCATGCATTAAACTCCCTTTATCTCAACTCATGAGGTTTTTTTACTTTTACTTTTCAATTCTCTACCAATCCCACTGAGGGGACTGAGCTGCACTGTTCCTTAGCTGCTAGCTGGGGTTAAACCATGATAAGCATGAAACTGTTTTGTACAGTTGATAGTGGAGTTTAACATTTTGAAACATCTTCCATTTGTATAACTAAAAGGGAAAGTGGCTGGTCTCTCATCATACACTTCTGAATTCTTTAGTGATCCAGTAACATGGAGATATTGGCTCTGAAGAGAGCTATAAATAATTTGAGCATTTCACTTTGCAGGATGAACAATATTACATATTGCTTTTTAAAATTCTGTTTTCTATCATACTTCAGAAGGGCAAGTGAAAAATATCTGAAGCGCAAGCAGACACTATACTCATGTTAAGGATGCTGACTGTCAAGTGTGTAAACCCAAGGGAGCTGTGCTTCTCTGTACTCATGCAGAGTCTTTGATCAACTGCATTAACTACTCAGTCTCAAGATTACAGTGAGTATCTTGTGTGCATTTGTTTTGGAATGCATTTAAAATTATATTTAATGAGGAAGGGCAACTAGACTCTTAATCTAACTGCTAGTGTGATGATTATAAATTGTTATTAATCTTGAACTAGAATTTGATGTCATTCAAAAGGGACTGTTTAGGTTTTCCTAATATTTTGTTCATGCCATACTTGCCAGTATGCAGGGTCAAGGTCTTCATTCCCCTCCTTTTTAATTACCACCTGAAAAGTTTCATGATAGCACAGTCTCTGATGCTTATAAAGCATACTGGATTCTCCGCTCTTCTAATTTTTCTGGACTTCAAAATGTTTAGAACAAGGGGTGATAAGGTGCCAAAGCACATAAACTAAATGGATTAATAATACATCTTCTTCAAATGTCCCTTAGCATCTTGCTTTGCAAGCCTTTTGACCTAAAAAGTCATCTTTATGCATCTATATAGCAATATCACACTATTGGTGAGGGATGTGAGCAATTATGGGAGACCTACTGTGGATAAATACACCACTCAATGTAAAAGACTAATACAATTACTTAGAATCATAGAATATCCTGAGCTGGAAGGAACTCACAAGGATCACTGAATACCAATTCCTGGGCTCTGCACAGGACGGCCCCAAGAATCACGCCACTTCTTGAAATCTCTCAGGCTTGGTGCCATGACCACTTCCCTGGGGAGCCTGTTTCAGTGTTCCACCACCCTCTGGGTGAAAAATCCTTTTGCTAATATTCAACCTAAATCTCCACTGACACAACTTCAGGCCATTCCCTCAGGTCCTGTCACTGATCACCACAGAGAAGAGATCAGTGTCTGCTTCTCCTCTATATCCCATGAGGAAGTTGTAACTGCCCCTCAGTCTCCCCTCAGTCCCCTCTTCTCCAGGCTGAACAGAACAAGTGATCTCAGCTGCTTCTCAAGCAGCTTCCTCTCAAGGCATTTCAGCTTTTCTGCCCTCCTTTGGACACTCTCTAAGGGTGTAATGCCTTTCTTACATTGTGTCACCCAAACCTGCCCCCAGCACTTGAGGTGAGGCTGCCCCAGCTCAGAGCAGAGCAGGCTTACCCGGCTGGCCATGCTGTGCCTGGTGCACCCCAGGACAGGCTTGGCCCTCCTGGCTGCCAGGGCACTGCTGGCTCTTGTTCAACTTGCCATTGACCAGGACCCCCAAGTCCCTGTCCATGGCACTGCTTTCCAGCCTCTCATTCCCCAGCATCTGTTCATCCAGGCTTGCCCCATCTCAGGAGCAGAATCTGGCACTTTGTTAATGTTCATATGGCTGGTGATTGCCCAGCCCTTCGATTTGTCCAGGTCTCTCTGCAAGGCCTCCCTGCCTTGGAGGGAGTCAACAGCTCCTCCCAATTTTGTATCATCTGCAATATCCCTTGAAGTCCTGCATCCGAATAATTTATGAAGATGTTAAAGAGCACAGGGCCGAGGATAGAGCCCCACTAGCAGAACCCACTAGTGACAAGTCACCAGTCTGATGTCACCCCATTCACTACAACCCTTTGTGTCTGACCTGTGAGCCAGTTGCTCTCCCACCATGATGTGTTTACCCAGCTGTCTGCTGGATACTGTGTTCAGAAGGATCCTGTGAGAGATGGTATTGAAAGCTTTATTGAAATCCAAAGAGATTACCTCATCTGGCTTCCCTTGCTATTGCATTGCCCTATTACCTCCCTTTTGCTATGCAAGTCCCCAGTTTTCTTTTTCTTAATACCTTGTTTCTCCTGGTGCACACAGATCAAGAGATGATATGATGCTCATTATTGCCCTGCTCTTTCAAGAACACATCCAGGTCCCTCAAAAACATCAAGATACAGCATAGTTGGATCCCATTACTGTCGTAGACCTGCCAAACCTCCCACCCCTAAATGGTTGCTGTGAGTTCCATTTTAACTGCAAGCTCATTGGCAATAACTAGAGATGGTCTTGTTCTCTTTCCACTATAGCCTCAGCCTTTGGGCTCAAGTTTTTAAGCTTTTTTTTTTGTTGTTTTTACATATTTACACTACAGTGTGCTTTTCAGCATTCTATCCAGGCAGCCTTTTTAATTAAAATTTCCCATCAATGTTTTTAAAAGGAGTTAAGGGAGCACTGAAGCGCTGATATAGTAATTCTAATCTTGCATAAGTCCTGGGTGTCAGAAGTAGCAAAAGTGAGGTCTAGTATGAGAGTAAAACTCTATTAGATAGCTGACAAATATTACAGCTATAGAATCTACTCTTCACTCAGATAATACAAGTACCTATATGTCATTTGGTATAGTGAGACAATTAGTAGTGCCAGAAGCTAGAATTTGGAGAGATTGTGGCAGCTTTGTTACAGCTCAAAACAATGCTAAACAAAGTTCGTGTTTCTGTTTAATGCAATAACAAAAAAATAGTTAAATTCATGCCAGAAAACCTTTAAACCTTATCTCCAGGTATCAGGAATGACCAGTCAGCAATGACAGGAATCAATCCTGCAATAAGCAGTTATGGAACAACTTTCACTAGAGAAGTTTTCTTATGAATGCTAGTATTTTGTTCACCTACTATCTTTACATTGTTCCATATTTTACTATTTTCAGTAGACATATCTTTTTTTCTTAAATACACCAGTGTATCTAAATCATAGCATAACATGACAGAAGCAGGAGTGAAATATCTACATGTAGAAGCACTTGTCAATCATCTCCCCTTTAAAGTTAAAATGATGAGTTGGTTGCTCTTTACAAATAATATTTACTGATTTAAGACTTCTACTCCCCCCAGAATTGTTGAACAAGTGAATACTATTTTAATGATGAGTACAGAACAGCATGCCCTGACTGCCCCTGGGGAGTTGCTACTGTGACTGTTTCTGCTTGGTGGTGGGCGAGGAGCACTGTAGCAAAAAGCAAAGAATGGAAAACGTTGTTCACAGGAGTGCTACAGTGCTTGTGACCAGAGATGGTTAGGTGACGCATGGAGTAAGTGCTGCAGAAGCACTGCAACATCAATAGTTCCCAATTAATATAGCTGGTTGTTTGATGACACGAAAAAAAAAAAAAAAAAAAAAAAAAAAAAAAAAAAAAAAAAAAAAAAACCAGAAAAAGTAATATCCAAGAATTATTTGAGGTGAAAACTTAAATCCAGACAGGCTTGTAAGGCAAAAAGATACTATAGAAATAAAAGCATTTATTTCCTTGGTATCTATTTCTTTCCTACAGGTATCAAAATATAGGTTACCTGTCTCACTGTATATGCTTTGTTGAAGATTTAATAGGTAGGATCCCATCTTTTTCAGAAAATGAGCATTTTGGCTTCTTATAAAAATACCTTTTTATTGGTTATAAATAACTTTCTTCTCCAGTTTACAAGCCAGGGGAACTCAGTCATCTGTTGCACAGAGCGACACCATGTTTTGAAAGACTTGAAAGGCTTAGTGGCTTTTCTCTGCCAGAACCTAGGCAGAAGATCCTGCTCTGGTTTAGAATCAAACAATAGACTTGCCTTTGTACTTAGCTGGCTAAACAATAATCTGCCTTTATAAATGCCTTGGTGAAGACTCAAGGTACTGATAATTTCTTTCATGAACACATGAAAATAAGCCTGAGCTGTGTTTGTGCTTTCTTCCAAAAACTGACTGAGAATTTAATATGTAATCATTAGGATTTTCTTCCCCTAAAGTATTTAAACAGAAAATACTGAAGGCCAATTTAAATATTAATGTAACACTGTGGTGATCAGTGCAGAAGCTCTGTGAGAATATAGATCCTGTACAGGTGTCAACTAAAAGTACAATAGAAATGTAGTTTCTTGAATGATAAGTAATTTAGGTGCTACCATAATATCAATGTATGTGAATTTAGGTGTCACAGCTGTGGACTGTTGTTAACTACCCGAAAAAACTGTCAAAGAAAAGTTTATCTCTGCATTTTGGTATAATCTGTTGGCAAATTCTGGTGAGCTCAGATTTTCTCATACATTTTTGTTCCCAGAATGGTTTTTCAGGTATGATGTCTTGTAATCACATATATCTATAATGATGAATACTGTACATACACCAATATCACAATTCTACTCATATTGCTACAAATATTATGTGGCATATACTGTTTGTTTAAAACATACTTATCCCCATTAGGTATATACAATTACATAAGTAATGAATGTAACTTTGAAAACACTGAAATTATAAAGAATTAGCTTGACATTTTACCTACTGAACACCAGAGAAGTCTAAAATCAAGCAGCTTAACTGTACAGATTTTTCAAAGAGCATGTTAATGGTGATAAAAGGCAGTGTGAGGTGATAGACTGATTTAAGGCTACGAGCTAATTAGTGAGATCCTGGTTAGAACCACAGGGTCTAATGACTTGATAAAGCTGTCTTGCAAAGCATTGATCTCTAACTTTTTCTTGAAACTCTACAAATAGTTCTCATTAAGTGCTAGTAATATGCCTGAAATTAAATGTCTGGATCCCTGGACTGCACTCAGACCACCCACTACAAAATTTAAAAATTTTGCCTAGCAGTGAAGTTAGTGATGGCACAAGGAGGAACAACGATGCTCAGTTACATCTCCACCCGTCAAAAGCGTACATAGTAATTTTCAGGAGAACAGAATTGTCTGAAACAGTAGTTAAGTGATAATTATGGATAGTTCAACACTGTTACTCTGCTATTGATTTATTATTGATCTTTTTTTGTGGTTTGAAGTTCCTGTTTTTGCTCGCTCTTTTTACCTGTTTCTGAGATGAATGTAGGATGTGTAGGTCAGAATTCTCTAGTGCTTTCTGTGCTGCATTTAGTTTTCTCTAGTTCCAGAAGCAATATATAATGATAAAACATCTTGCCAAAAGGGTAAACTCAGAAGTATTGTGGGATGGAGTAAACACATATGCACATATAAAAAAAGACCACAACTTTATTAAAAGGCTCATTTATTTATTTTTATGGTATATTTCAGCTTTCTGTCTATATAGTTGTAAAAAACTGAATTACCAAGAGAAGCAAAGAGTTGCTGTCAGTACTTCTCTTCCTACAGTATAGTCAAATGGGTGGAAAAAATAGGAACAGTAGTTCAAAATGCCTTTTATTAATGCCAAATATATGAAATTGAATTTACTTCTCTCTCTAGGGATGTTCCCTACCTTTCCTTTGAACCAATGAGACATCACTGGATTATCCATGGAGAGTGGCCCAACCAATATGCTGAAAGAATTCTATTGCTGGTTCATAAAATAATGAAATAAGGTGTAAAGCAGAAAAGCCTTAAAGTTCCTGCTCTGCCATCTCCCCAACTACTGAGTGACCCAGAACCATGGATAACTGTGCTGGATGATAAGCCCCACATGAAATACTTGAAGTGACCAGAAATGAGAAAATAACCCTTCTTCTTGCAGAACTGGAATATATTTACAGAATTGCATGTCCAGAGGTTGATGGCTTTATTGTGGATTATTTCTGGCAGTTCAATTTTCTCAAAACAAACAAACAAACAAACCTCCCTGCTTTTAGTATTAAAATGTTGATTATGGTTCTTTTAGAAGGATTAAAATACTGTGCTCACATTTTTTTTTTTAAGAGATACAAAACAAGCTTGAAATTTTCTTGGGTTTTGGTGGGTTTTTTTGGTTGTTGGATTTTTTTTTCCTTTCCAGTTTATGAACTTAAAAGAAAAAAAAAATTAAAATTTTAATATAAAGGTGTTAGTACAACATTTCTATTTTAACTCATCCTCTGACAAAGGCAGGTTTTTACGTTAAGACATTTTAGATAAGTTTTCAAATGGAAGGTAAATCTATACTGTACAATCTCAAGTATCCTCTGTGTGGAATTATGTATACAGTACAATCCTGAAATAAAACATGTATTCAGTGTTATCTATCTATCTATCTTGCCCCTCAGTCCTCTCACCAGTGCTTAGCTCCCAGAAAGTTCTGTTACCCTAAAGATGCTCCCCTCCTACTGTGTTTTTTTGTTTTGCTTCTCTTGGCATGTTGGTGTTTGCCAAGCAATAAGGATGGCTTAATTGGGAAGGAGGTAGCTATGAGGCAAGAACCTTCCTGCTGGCATTGCCTGAAGTGATAAACAGCTTGTGTGTCACATGGAGTGCTTCTCTTAAGCATCTGCATTGCTTCCTCTTTACCCAAGGCTGACTGTACAGCTGAAACATAACAGCACTGGCAAACGCAACAACCTCTCCGAGCGCAGATGTGGCAGGCTGGTCTGTCAGCTCTTGCTGTGACTCCTGTGGCAAGAGACGTTTTCTATGCTCAGAAGGAATTGATGGCATTTCCAGTTGGCACCTGTGTTTTCCACCCGGGTCACGGTGTGCGAGCATACAACTGTGTGCTGTGATGCTGTTATGGCACGGTACAAACCAGGGAGCCCCTGGCAACACGTGCAAGAGTGTCTCTGCTGCCTGTAGAGATACTTCAGGTATCTGCAACCAAACCAATACATCTCCGTGGCTTTATACTGTGTAATGAAGGAAAACTGAGACCTGGAAAGGGGTATAAAAACAGAGCATCTGAAGGGGTATAAAAAACCCATTGTTCCATGCCTGGGATATTTCCATCTGGGATTTAACCCCATAAAAATGGTACATAGATGAAGCTTTATACTGAAATTTGAGCTAATTTGGAAACCTTTTGAAAAATCTTTATAAATTACACAATTCACATTGCTTAGGTAATATACATATATCATGAGATTGTTACGAGGTTATGGTATCTAGAGTATTTGTCCTTTAAACCAAGAAAAATCCATGAAAAAATCTAAGCAGTCTCGTTTAGAAACACAACATCCCACATCAAAGCAGTTGTAACTTCTTTGTCTATTTTGATCACATTTAATGATCTATTCATTTGCCTTAAGTATGTTCTTATAACAAAATGCCCACAACTGCTAACTTTATTCACTGAATAGCATAGACTTTGAAGGAAAGCAAATATATTTCTGAGTTTTTGAATGCTTTGGTTTTGTTTTTTCAACTGAAGTGTAAATTAAGTCTTTGGGAATAGTTTTAAGGAAGTGTCAACATGCAGTAGGAAATACTAAGGATCTTGAAATACATGTTTGAAGTGCTAGGCCTGGATGTTTAATTTGTCTTCAAATTGTGCATGTAAATCAAAGCAAAGAGAAAATAAAAAGGATCAGAAACTCTAGGAAGTTATATGCAAAATGTATATTGAGGCAAACCCCAAATTGTCTGAGGAGTAATTTCTTTTAAACATAAAATGCAGTCATAAATCTTTTCCAAAAACCTCAGAATGAAAAGAGCCAGCAAAGAGTGTGTAAAGCTAATTGATGATGAAGGCATAAAAAGAGGACTTAAAAGCTGGAACCCCAGCAGACAAATTATGTGAGGAGGGTTTTTTATTTGGTTGACCTGTCTTTTTGCATTGCTGTTCATCACTGAAAACATTGGGGACTTCCTGCATAGAATTCCTGGGTTTAGTCTGTTAAAGAATCTGTTAAATTATTTGGTAGAAATAGTATAGAACATAAACAAATGAGAAAATGAAAAAATAGAGATTATGATGATCAGATATTTGCCACAGAGTTCTAATTTAAGTTGAAACTTCTTAACACACTTAGTAGTTCAGCTATCCCCAACATAAAACTGCTCTGCTATTACAGGCCAGCAAGTGGCAGAAGTGGCACTGGTGGAGATTTTTGAAGGTTTCAAAGGTGATCTAGGTGGCTACAGACCAGTGGTTCTGCTTTCTGTTTTAACAGACAGCTCTATCAGAGCTGATTATTGGAAACTTTTCCAAAAAGTAAAATTAATAAATGCTTATTAATAGAATATCCTAGAGTTCATATGGTTTTACAGAAAGAAAATTCCTGCCTCAGTGGCTCAAAAAAGGATTAGGAAAACAAAGAACAGGTGCTTGTAGGTATCCCTTTGTTCCTTGAAGTCTCAGTCACAAACTACTGGAATCTATAGAATATCCTGGGGAATCATTAAGTGTGTGTGTTCTCTTGCTTCCTGTTCATTCTGTCCTGGTCATGGGTGGAGGGAAATGGTTGAACAACGGTCACATTTCACCAGACTTGTTATCATCATGTTCATCACGGTGAAATCTGATGATGGGAAAGGGTGGGGTGTTGAGCTGGATTTTTTAGTTTAGTCAGAGCAGATTTCTGCTGCTGGTTATTATCCTGGCTTCTTGTGTCTGTGCTGTAGCCCATGCAAAAAAACCCAAATATTTTAAAGAATGACAAAGAAGTTTCAGAGGTACAGATGGTATACAAAGCAAATGTATGACATTTTGCCATGACATTAATCTGATTTTAATATCCCAAAGAAGTCTGATTTCTGAGATAGTAGCAAGAATTTATCATTTCTCTGTGGGCCTTAAGGAACCTATTTGTCTGTGATTTAGACTCCGTACTTCAAAGTATACTGACTGTATATTGCTAACATATGGCTTTTCATCAATAAAACTGAGGATTTAGACAAACATTGCTATGGAAATGGATTGCAGAAATTGGCAAATAGTTTGATACTGACTGTCAGAATTAAGCTACTGCACAAGGTATGCTGTAAGGGGAATCTGATCAGCAATGGCAGCTACACAGCTGCTGGTTTTACACAAATAGTTCTACAAAGATATGTGGAGTGTACAGTTAACATTCACCATAACTTGCACGATGTAAATTTTAGTTCCTGAAGTGCATTTCAATTAGTGTATTGTGAGTTATTCGGAAAGTTCATTCAATATGGGCACATGCCTCTATCTTCCAAATTTTATCTGGTGAATTCTAAGCAAATTTCCCAAAAGATTACTTGTTTGTCCTGGTCTCAGGGAATGGGAATATTCTGATTACAATGTTTATATGCTTTCCATCTCCAGCCAGTCTTGATTCCAGATGTCTTTACACTCTGTGTGTGTGTTTATGTATAAAATCAGCATTTGAGACTGTTGGTATGAGAAATTACCAGCCAGTTTGGACTTGTAGAAAAGTAATACAAAGATGGAACTCCTAAAATGAGTATTGGTAAGATATTTTGAATTTGTATTTTAAGTCCTTTGTATTGCTTGGTTTCTTATACTTCATATTTCAAACTGATTTATTTGGCTAGATCATCCACAGTGACATTGGACTGATGCTATGATTTTGTTATTCTTGGTATTTGAGAAGATATTTTCATGCCAACATAAATCTTTCATCAAGGCAGAATCCACAATCTTGTAGTTATGGACAGTTTCAAAATTTTATGCAATCCTGCTGGCAAGACATCCTCTTTGATTATTAATCCTTGCTACAAGAAGCTTAAGGAAGTATTTAATGACTTTTTTATCTACTTTATCTACTTTGCTTTGCTTTTTTCTTTCCCTCACTTTTTTTTTTAATTGAAGCATTGTGCTACAATATGTTGGTGAGCAAGGTTTTAAATAAATAATGGGAAATAGATTCTGTTGAACTTGCCAGGTATATCTTTATCAAAAGTATTATTAAGATTTTTTCCTCTCATTGATTATGTTTTAATACTTTAATTCTTTAGTACTTGAATTAATTTTTTATTAATAATCTTGTGTCAGCTATTTAATATTTCACCCAGGATCAATATCAGGTTGACAAGCTGTTACCACACAGATCTCCTTTTTAATATGTATGAAAAACTTTAGCTGTCTTCCATTTGAAACTTGCTTACCGTGCCAAGTTCTGTTGAACCTTGGTATTTCTGTTCCACCCTCCCTCTGGAAGCAAGCTTCATGGGATCAAGGAACCTTGAAGCAATTTCCCAACATCTGAGTTGCAGTTGTATATCCATCCTCTGGTATAACATCACTTTTCTTTCCAACTTGCAAAAAAAAAGTCAACAACAGAAGCCCATAAATCTATTGTTTGTTTGAAATGCATCTAGCACTTTTTATTTAGAGAGTCACTTTAAGTATGTTGATTAATTTTATTTCCAACTCCTTAAATAAACACAAGGCTCTGTGCCTCCCCATTGTATTTAATAGTAATTTATTTCTGTAGTGTCCTTTGCTTCCTTTACTGATTTCAACTGTCCACCACCTGATTTTTAAGTTCATTCATATCCACTGCATTCAGCCATTACATATGTATACTGGATTTTATAAGTGCTTTTTTTTCCACATGAGAACTATACTGATTTTCTTGAATTCATTTAACTTTATTCAGTCATAGGATGGTGATTTCTAGGGCATCTATCCAAGTAATGCTAATTAACATTAATATTTTATCAAATTGCTTTTATCAAATATTTTAAATGTGTTTCAATTTGAAAATAAAGAATGTGGCATTTGCAAAACATAAATGCATAGCTTTTAAAAAAGTGAAAGGACCTAGCTACAAAAAATGCTAATTTACTTTTCATTATTTCTCCTTCTTAAATAGAAACTGTAATGTTGGTGGCTACATCTCATAAATTCTCCACAATTTAGGCCTGCTGGGTTTAAGGTCATGCAAAAACTCCAAACTGTAGATAAAATTGCAGAGTCATTCAGAGAAGAAAATCTTCTGGTTGAAAGAGACTCCTATTTGGCTTCTAAATATTTGAGGAAGAATATATATAAAATTCTGGCTCCCAGTTGCAAATGGTTAAGTGTATAAATTTGCCCAGTAAACAAGATGGACACATATGCTATGACAATGGTCCCCTACTCCTTACTGGGGCTGCAGAGAAGCAGCCTGAGAAGCTTTGTGGGGTTGAATTTGGAATAAAATGGAAGCTGTTGACCTGGTGTTTTGTCAGGGTATGCTCCTCTACTGCACATATGTCTTGGCTCTTGAGTGAAAGATGTCAGCATATGATACGTGGACGTAATCTTGTTTAGAAGTCTCAACAGAATATTCCTGGGAAGTAGTTGTGTCTCCAGTACCATCACTTTAGCAGGCTGAGGAAAAGTAAAAGTTCCCAAGTTCAAGACAGGACTTGTCTCAGCTGGTATGCACAGCAATTGCAGCATAAAACTGCATGGCACAGCACTTTCTTCAGAATTAAAAATGTTCCGAAAGAACCTGCAAGGCAATATGTAACAGCATCATACACAATGTAATGAATTAGTCATGTGAAACTATTAATCATACTCCTTTCACCGCTTGCTCCTCTATTAATCCATTCATGTCAGAAATTTAACATTACAAATTCTTCAGATGTCTCATACACCTACCACTGTTTAAATTAATGTTCAGCTTCCTCAAGTCTCATTTCCCTTCAAAATACTTGTTTTTCCCAAGGAATGAGGCGGTACAATTCCCATAGGAAGTTAGTCATTATAAATACTGTGAGAGCCAGTCCTGAAATTAAAACCCTAGAATTATTTCATGCTTAGCAATGCATGACTACAATACTTAAGCTTTCTAAAATTTTTTGCTAACTGCAAAATAAAAAAAAAAAAATTAAAAAAGAGAGAGAACCCAAAATTTCTTTATTTTATGGATGAATGGGTACAGCACAAAACTGTGACATCCTCAGTACTTTGGAAGAATCTGAATATGAGTCAGCAGTAGAAAATAGATACCTGTGTAAAAATAATACTGGGTGATATCTAAAATACTTTGCTGACCTTTGAAGAAATGGAATATAAACCTGGAGGAGGTTGCTGGCCTGTCTATTTTACTCTTTCTGTTTTGAGAATTGATGAGAAGATATTTTAGGAAAACATTTACATCTCAAGAGGATGCTATTGAATCAGCAACACAGCAGAAATCATTCTTCAGAGTCTGAAGCCTCTGGTAGGTGATTTGAGTTTGGGTGGTGTGACTGATGTTTTCAAGGTTATGTTTTTTTTGGCAGTGCTTTATATGGGAAAATGGAAGCACTTTTAGAAATTGAGTATGGTAATAGAGTGACAAGATCATAGGACACAGGGTCATATAAGATCATTCAGGTTGGAAGGGACCTCAGGAGGTCTCTAATACAACCTGCTGCTTAAAACAGGGTCAGCTTGTAGTAATAGGATGTTTTGCCTTGGAACATGGTCAAACAAGTCACAAAATGCCCTATCTTTGCAAGGTAACAATAGTGGGTTGAAAGGGGGTTCATGTACTACTTTTGGTGTTGAATTATGTTAAAACCAGTCTGGCTTATCAGGCCCAAATTAATACTTTGATAGGGAAGCAAATATTTGGCAGATCAGCTGCTAGGATGATGTGGAGGCCTATGACTGGCAGTCAACCCTATAAAAGTCCAGTCCACTTCCATAAGGTAAGTCCCTCTAACATATTCCTTCTTGGAGTGTGTCTGTGTGGTTTCCTCTCTTGAAGTGGGGCTACCCCTTCAAGGATACTCCTCGAGGCTGAGCCCATAAGCATCGGAGTGGTGAGTTACATTAATCTTTGCTTAATAATTAGGACTTTTTTCTAGATTTAATTTAATAGCTTTGATAGAGTGCACTAAACCACTACCCTCTGAAATCCGTAACTGGCAGGTTTTTGCCCATCTGCTTTTTCACTGCTATAAACTGTAACATGATAATTTGTTTCCAAGACTATTGTGAAGGACTGCTCATGTGAGAGTAGCTCAGTTGCTCAGAGCATGGTACTAATAATAGCAAGGTTTTGAATTCAATCCCCATATGGGCCATCCACTTTGGAGTTGGACTTACTGATCTTTATGCATCCCTTCCAACTCAAAATATTCTGTGATTTCTGTGATCTGTAACTACAGACACTGTTCTCCCCTGTCCAGAAATACATTCATTTCATCACTTTTTATATCTAATGAATTACAGGGCAAAAGTGAAAACTTAGGCCTTCCTTTTTGGGGGGAATTTCTGTGAATAAATACAAAAAATATCAGAGCAATATTTGCAACTCTCTGCAAATACTGATAAACAGAGCAAGCAGAACTGATGCATGCAACACAAAGGATCAATGTTTTAAACAGCAAAAAACCCCAAAAACCACCATTGGTGCTACGTCTCTGTCCTCCTTGGAGAAGTAAGAAAGGTGAGAAAGGAGCCTATGAATTAGAAGAAGTTTACAGTGGGATTATTATGATGAATATTTTAAGTGAAGGGATCGGGATTAAATTTGTTGCAAAAAGAAGCAGGCAAATGAGTCTGTGTGTCTCAAGATAAAAAGTACTATCAATGTATTTACCTCAACTAGAAGTACCTATAGCCGCTAATTTTTCTGACCTTCCTTTTTAGCTGATAAGCACAAGGCAGCATTAAAACTTCCTGTCCTGCTTTATGCACCTAATTTATGATGAAATTATGACTCAGATATAACAGGCTATATTGATCTCTGATGTCTATAAAAGGAGATTAGTTTAAGAATACTTGTCTACATCATGGTCAGATTGGGGGATTTTTTTTTTGCTTTCAATTATCACTCCGTTCTGCAGCTGATACTAAGGTTGTCCATTAGAGGAAGATTTAAGTATAAATGACTGCTATAATTTTATCACAGTTGTTCAGATTTTGGGTTGACTCACAATGCAACTTTAAAAGCTTTGGTTTTATACATTGTTTTGCCACCAATCTGACTATCAGCAAAAGCTTTCTCTGAGCGGAGAGAATGAAAGACAGCTACCACAAACTGACAGACAACATGACAGCGGTAAAAATAGATTGCTAGGCTCAGGCAAACTCCGCAGTGACAAAATACTGCTAACATTGGAAAATACAGGCTTTTAATGTCCTCTCATTCAGCATTTGTCTGAGTCATGCCTTTAAAATATGGCTGCTTGGTACAGAAACATCCCACGGTCTGCTTTATACTAGCAGGAAAAGTCAACTTCCACAGTCAATGCTAGGAGCTGTAGTTACATACAAATACTAATCATCAATAGTGTGACATCATGCTAATGAGAACTTAATTGTGCCTCCTCCCACCCCTTTCCATCAACATTTGATTTCTACAAAGAATAATAATTTGTTATGGCATTGTCTTATCCGTTCAATGGGTAAATTCTAATGATCTGAAAAGCCTCAAAGAAACAGTGTAGCTGATCATTGTTTGCTTAATTCTCTAAGTAAATTAGAAGTTGAATTGAGTTCACGATGCATATTTGATTTATCTAAATAGCTAACTGAGCCCTGAAAGAAGTATGATAAATGGGTGGAATGTTGCACAGTAATTATGGCAGGTTCATTCACCTCCAGAATTCTTTCTTCATTTTTACTGCTTATTCCCTAAATTCTTTCTTTTTCTCCTAATAAATATCCCTATACATAAAGCATATATTATGATTTTCCTTACCATCACAAAATTATAATCTGTACAGTAGTTAAGATGAAGGTTGGGGAATACTGTACATATCCACTACTGTGAAAAATTTCATACGTATGGATAGCCTGTTATTTTATTTTAAAATTCTTTGTTCTATGAAAATATTCAGCACAAAACATAAGAAAAAATAATAGGTTTGGGATAATAAGTAAGTTTGCAGATGATACAAAATTGGGAGGAGCTGTTGACTCCCTCCAAGGCAGGGAGGCCTTGCAGAGAGACCTGGACAAATCGAAGGGCTGGGCAATCACCAGCCATATGAACATTAACAAAGTGCCAGATTCTGCTCCTGAGATGGGGCAAGCCTGGATGAACAGATGCTGGGGAATGAGAGGCTGGAAAGCAGTGCCATGGACAGGGACCTGGGAGTCCTGGTCAATGGCAAGTTGCCAGCAAGAGCCAGCAGTGCCCTGGCAGCCAGGAGGGCTGAGCCTGTCCTGGGGTACATCAGGCACAGCACGGCCAGCCGGGCAAGGGAGGGGATTGTCCTGCTCTGCTCTGAGCTGGGGCAGCCTCACCTCCAGTGCTGGGGGCAGGTTTGGGTGCCACAATATAAAACAGACATCAAGCTGTTAGAGACTGTCCGAAGGAGGGCAAAAAAGCGGAAGCACCTTGAGGGGAAGCTGTATAAGGTCACTTGTTCTGTTCAGCCTAGCGAAGAGGAGATGAGGGGAGACTTTAGTGTAATATACAATTCCTCTCAGCAGTGAGAGGAAGAGGACGGTCAGGCACTGATCTGCTCTTTGTGGTGATCAGTGGCAGGACCTGAGGGAATGGCCTGAATTTGTGTCAGGGGAGGTTTAGGTTGATATTACAAAAAAGATTTTTCATCTAGGGGTGGTTGAGCACTGGAACAGGCTCCCCAAGGAAATGGTCACAGTTACCAGCCCAACAGAGTTCAAGGAGCATTTGGACAATACTCTTGGGTGCATGGTTTGTCTCTTGATGCATCCTGTGCCAGGCCAGAAGTTGGACTTGGATGATCTTTGTGGGTCTCTTCCATCCCAGAATATTCTGTAGTTCTCTGATTCTTTGTGCTTTATGGTTTGTCTTCTTTTTAATTTTTACTCAAGCATGCAAGTAACTCTACAGTTACTTAATACTAAAAATAGACATTTTACATCTAAGAGCAATTAAAGTCAGAAGTTTCTGCTTCTACAGTAAGCTCGTCCCAGTAATTACATGTCCACTATTTACAAGGTTTCTTTGTTGCATATTCACATGCGTTTTCACAATAGCTAGAAGAACTTGTTATCTGGTAGTCCTTAGATTGTACCAGAAGAAACATTTTATGAACAATCCTCACATATTGAAATCACTCTGCCTTTTAAGCAGCAGGATTTTTTATTTGCAAAAGCATCAAGGAATATAGCAAAATCCATTCCAGAAGCAACATGAGTTTAAGTACACAACACTTTCCTGTTTTGTTTTGGAATTAGATGTTTACAGTAACAGCATTTTAAGAGTTTTTTGCTGAAACTTAAGAGCTGTGACCTTATCTAAAGGTTCCCTGGTTCCTTTACTGAGATGAGTATACAATTATATTGCTCTACTAGCCTTACAACTAAAGTTTATATCTATAAAATAGAACACTTTAAAGACAATATAATTGGATAATTATACACTGGAAAAGGTTTCTCTATACAGAATATGTGACCTCACCTGCTGTATAATCATAACTGATTAACAAAAATAATTTGCAAAATGCTCAGTAGGTTATATTTGGAATTTGTCCCAGGTAAATCCAGGTAAGTATAGGATATATCCAGGTGGAACATCTTACTGTTTAGCATCACAAATTGTCAGTGTATCGACAGTTTGAAGCAACAGTTGATAAAATGTTGCTGTTGTGGATTTTTTTGTCTCCATTAGCCAATCTGTCTGAAAGACCTTTACTGAAGTAATTTTCACTTTTTTTTTTTTTTTTCCTTTTTTCTTGCATAGCACCTTCTTTTTGATTAAACTGTCACATATTTTTTCTTTATACCAGAAAATGTAGGGGAGATGTAACTTATGCACCAACTTATTTGGCTTTGACTCACATATTTTAAAGTTAATTTTTTAAAATCTTTATGCCAATGATTGAGGCTTTTTATATTTTTATAGGAGTTTCATTCTTTTCCAGTTTTTTTTTGATGTAAGATTTTTTTTCAAAATGTGATATTGTATTGCAGTCAAAGATTTATTTTCTTCCCCTCTCAGTTTTCAACTATAAGTTTGTTGTCTTTGTAATCATCTTTGCTAAGACTTTTAATTGAACATATTAATTTTATACTAATTTTACTCAAATACAGTAGATGTTACATTATTTTCTTTGGAGAAAAGTTAAATAAAAGGTGAAACAAAAAAAAGGTGATAAAAAATAGAGATCTGTATGCCTGTGGTGAAATGGGAAAGGTAGAGCTAACAGAAGATATGGAAAAATAATAATAATGTGGAAAATTTAATAAAGTAAGAACAAGTTGTTGGGTTCACAGTTCATTAATGGGAAAAATATTATATTAAAAATACTCAAAGTAATCTGATGGTTGAGAATCTGGTGATCCAAAACCAAGTGCCCTCTACAATAGAATTACTGTTGTTTCATATACAAATTAACTTGTCAAAAGTCTTTCAATCCCAAAGGCCAGATCATAATATTCTAAAAACTGTTCTCCCACCTGGATGATGGCATTTGAGCTGTCTCAAGTAGCACAGTGTGAATTTCTGTCAAAAGGGCTGTGATACATCTTACAATTTTAAGCAGTGCCAGTATATTGAGATATCCAATGCAATCATGACACAAAAGATGTCTGAGTAATAGACTAGGAATGCATGGTAGCATTTTACAGCAAAGACTCTACAACACACACTAGGCTAACAGCCCAAGAGACTAAGTTGTTTTCTTTCCCATTTGTCCACCATCACCAGTCATCAATTTTCTTCTTTCCTGCTCAAGGAGACTTCACCTTACACCTTGAGTTCTAGTGATATGGCTTTTTTTTAATATATAGTGAGAAGTAAAAAGAGCAAACAATAGAAAAGGAGCTCATCTCTAGGGTTTTGAAATCCAACTTGGTACAGAGCTAATAATACCAGTAAACCTGCATTTACATGGAGTACAGTCACACTGACCAGACCTATCACCTTCTATTTGCTTTACTGTCAAAACATCCTGTGTGCTACCTTGTATCAGCACAGTTTTTATGGGAAGGGATACGTTTTTCAAAACTGTAAATGTAATAATTTCCTAGAGTGACTTTATGATGCTTGTATCCCCAATTGTCTGTTCTGTATATTGTTTTCTGTACCTTTAAGACTGATTCTCAGAGCAAAACAGGGAAAGAAGAAGCACACAGGTTGTTTTGAAAAACTATTTTACTCCTCTGCATTCTTCTCTGGGACTGTTTGTTCAGCTGAGGCTCGGACAGACTGCTGCAGGATGGAGATCTCCTGTGCTTTTTAGTTAGTTTTAGCTAGCTGGGGCAGAGAAGTTCCCTGGACTGGTTTTTTTTTTTCTTTTTTCTTAGGACTGTTTAAACCTGCTCCAGACTGAAAACACAGAGGAGAACTGAGAGATCACACCTGCGCCCTCCAGGGCCCAGGACAGCATTTTTCTCCAGTGCCGGAGCAATTGATAAGAGACTGAGGGAGACGAGCTGCACCTACGACAAGGACTTTTCTCAGTTTGCCATTTCACTTCAACTAAAGGTTTTATTGTTTCGTATTATTCATTTTGTGTGCTTGTGGGCACTTTGTTAAATAAATCGTTTTTTCCACTTTTTCCAAGGAAGTTTTTTGCCAGACCGGTTGTGGAGAAGGGACCATTTGGGGTTGCTTTTCCAGGGGAGCCCCATTCAGAGGTTTCCTCCCAAATTTGTCCTAAACCAGGACAAGTAACTAACAATGGTAATTTCATAACCTTGTTGAAATTGCTTGATTTACATTTAACATTTGAGTACTTGGAAGAGGAAGAAAGGACTATGTGGGTCATAAAATAAATCATCAGTCACATTCAAGTAAGAAAAGATCAAAATAGTGATGCAAATGACACTTGGCCTTAAGTTCACAGGCAAATTCAAGTTATCTGAAAAAAATATCCAACACCCTGTATTCTAAGCTACTCTTGATATAAGATGTTCTTTACATTTTCTTTCTTTCTCTGTGAAATTACTTCAAGCCTGTGTGTCTGAAGAATTATAGCACATTATTTTACGTGTAGTCTTAGAGTTGAAGTCTGTAGCCTTTGTGTTTTACAAGCTATTTTCCTATAAAAAACCTCTTATTTAAGATTTGTTTCATAGGTCCAAGCTTATATACAGGTTACTAAAATACAGATGCCTACCAAGGTCTGCAAATTAAAACTTCCAAAGCCTATTTTAAAGCTTTCTGATCTTGTTTAATCAGCAGCATCAGAGTAGGTAATTCCCTTGTGTGCTCCGGTTAACTGAATGTTATTGCTTAGATAAACAGTACACCTATTCTGATTAGGCTCATGTTTATTCATTGATTCAAAGAAATAAGGGATGGAAACACCTCTGGGGTCATCTTGTCCAATACCTTGTAGGTGTAGGATTGTTCCCAATGGGAGTAGAAGTTTTGTACACTCCAGCTTTAACCAATTCAAATAATGTGGTTTCTGTCTATTCCAGTGAGAATTATTAAGCAACTTAACAGACTTAANTTTACTTTCAAACCAGCACACAGACTTAAACACTTTTAATGGTCTTTCAAAAAGATTTGATAATACTCAGTTTGGATTTGATTTTGAGTTTCTGGCTTTTACATAGAATATGGCTCAAGCAAAGATTCATCTTCCATACACAGTGTTTTCATGTAATGGTAGACCTTGATGAAAGTCTTATTTCTTAGCTGATGAAAAAAAGACTTTATGAAGTTATCTCCTAGTGTTTTTGATGCATCAGATTTTTGTTTTATTAAAAATTCTTATAATTTTGAAATTTCTGTTTCAATGAAGTTTCATCTTCAGTGGAGGTGGAGTTGTTTTGTTTACTTTGTTTTTAAACTATTTACATCATTATCCTTCTTGTTTTTTATCACGCTTGTTATAAGAAGCATTTTTGAAACATTTCAAGACGTGTCCCTGGTTGACTGTGCTTTGATTTCATTGCTACAGAATGTATTTTTTAAAGGTTGGAAAATATTCCGCAAAAATGGCAAACAAGTCTAAGTACATTTGAATGAGTTCCATTTGAAATATGTGTTTACTAAATATACTCAAATTAATTGTGATTTTATACCTGAAAGTTTATATATCACTATTTAGAGATGGCTTCTGGCTATGTCAGGGGTAACTATGGTCCCTCAGATAGGGACTGCTTAAAAATCCATTGCATCAGCAGTTTTCTGAGGCCGCATTCTACAGCACTCCAGGGGCTATTCTCTTCTTAGAAACTGTGTGTCTTCCTCTAGGCACAGAGCTCTATGCCCTAACAGCCTTCTACATCAATTATGTATCAACCACTCCATGACCTTTACTTGTGAAGCAATCAGGAGTTCTTCACCTCACATAAGCTCACAGGAGGGGCAGAAAATTAAACCAACAAATAACATGCCATACTTTTCAGGTAGTCCATACCCACAGATCTTAATCCTGGTTGTAAGCCTGGAATTCCCTTCTACTATCTTATGATCCCAAGTCCTATCCATCCTCAGCTAGTGCTGGGAAGCCATCATTTAGTAAAAGAGACAATAGTTTGGGTTTCTGTCTTGCTCATGAGTGACTTTGGGCTTTGGGACTTGGACAGTAGAGAGTGCTTTAATACATAACACCTGTTCCTCTGTATAGTAGCTGAATGCACAATCATGTTAGTATTTGAATGTCCTCTCTGAAATCAACTTGATGAATGACCATCAAAACAAATTCCACCTTTTGTTACTTCTACATATACTATGAGTTGTTAAAACATCTCCTCCCTTCGTACTTACTGGGGTGGATCTTTATGTGAAATCTCAGCCTGTGTGAATTCAATAAATACATTTATGAAGGGTAAGTTTAGGTATAAAATCTTATCATGATCCATGTCATGAGGTGACCTAGCTTGAATGTATATTTAACACTATAAATAAATTAAGTGCATAGATATAAATGGGAAATGAAAAAGAAAAATCAAATTGTTTGCACCAAGAAGAACAGCATAATCCCTTGCTCCTAAAAATCAATTTTTATGGGGTTTTCATTTTGATACAATAAGGTCAGTCAGACATAATAATCTTTAGTTTCCAACTCACTAGTATCTGCTGCAGGGAAATAAAACCTGCAAACTCTTATTTTATGCAGAAGGCGAAACTGAATTACCATAATGGTGCCTCAAGGTCTAAATGTTCTGAACCAGGCACAGAGAACTGCATTGGTGGGTTGATGGACAGGATTTCTTGGGAGTCCTTCTGTTTCCCTGTGGCAATTTTTGTATTTTTGGATGGTGGTGCAGGAGCTGGCTGCCATGTAGGGTGCAGCCACGTTTGCAGCATTGTCCTCAACCAGAGCTTTTGCAGCATGAAGGCAATTCAAAAATGTTTGCCCAGGCATAGGAGAATAAAAGGTGAGAAGAGGAAGGCCCTGTCTGAACAGTCATCAGGGTTTTAGGATAATCCAAATGTGGTCCCACATTGTATATCAAGGACAGGTTAAAAAATGCACTCATTCCTCCTGACTGTTCAGAGTATCTGTGCTTCCTGGTAGTCAGAGAGACAGAAAGACATTGTCACAGAAATGTTTCCATCAAAGCACTGGCCCTGGCTCTGTATTGCTGGAACATGGTGACACATAATGCCCCGGAACCTCTAGACCTTGACTACTACTGCTGAGTACCACCTGGACACAAGTCTCAAGAAGTAAAACATGGTTGGATGTTTTTAAAAAACAACTGCACTTAGGTTTATCATCACCTGAGTTCTGACAGAATACAGGAAAGAAAAAACCTGCAGCCCATTATTAAAATATAGTTAAAAATAGCTGAGGATGAAGACTAAAGGCTGAATCAAGTGCCCTGTGGCTAGGGTTGTGTATTGGTTTAGCATAAATGGTAGGAAAAACCAATTGTTAATCCATTTTGGAACTAACAGCTAAGCTGGCCAATCAGGTAAAAGGTGTACACCCTCTGGGACACCGCTTAAAAACAGGAATCTTGGGAGACCCGCCCTCTTTCTACAGATCCCTTCCATGAGGTAACATCGCGGCCGGGCCGGGAGGGCCCCGGGCCCAGGGGCCGGCTGGCCCCGGG
>WBMY01000380.1:429260-446774 GCA_013397315.1 Donacobius atricapilla | reverse complement strand
TTTAAAAATCCACAAGCCCTTATGTAGTCATATAAAAAGCTACATTTTGGGAAGCTCACATGATGCAGTGTCGGGCGGGCTGCGTTAGTGGAGCTGGAAGCCACGAACAGACTGTGTCTCTTGTGGAAAGTTACCAGAAGAATCAGGAGGGACTTGTCTCTCTCAAAAGACTGAATGAAAGACTATTTTATTAAGTGATGCTGACTTAAGAGTTCTGATGTTTTGTCCCTTTGCATTGTTTTTTCGTGGAAAAGTAGATTGTTGCTAGGGAGGAAGAGGGGTTGTTTTTGAGAGGGTTTTGTAGTTAGTTTTTGTTTGTTTACCTTTAGTGTATGTTAATAAATCTAACTGTTTCTATTTTGAATTGAACCTGTTTTGTTTTTCTTTTAATCCTATTCCACTAAAATGAAAATTAGGCGAATGTGATAACCACTACATTTTTTGGTGTTTCTGCCCGGTTGTTGAATTTTAACCCATTACAGGTTGCATCAGTCTTTTTTAGTTCCTTAGTGGCAGGCATTTTGAAAGAATCCAGAAAATAGAATCCTTTTGTTTTTCTTTTAACACATTGCTATTCTTAGTTTTCTTACATTGGTTACATCAATTGTGCTCTACCTCCTTCAGTAACGAGTGATAAAATGGAATGGAATTCTGTGCATCCATATTGAATTTTGGAAAAAAGAATTTTTGCCTAAAGCAGCCTACAAAGAAATCAAGTGGAATAAAATGCAATAAAACGTCAGAAGACAACAAACTGGAGAAACAATGGCTACTCTTGCTTAGATTCTGTAGTTTTTATTCATCTAATAAAATAGGTCTGTAGATTGTCTAGTATGTGGAGATTCTTCAATTTGGAGAAAGACTGCAAAACTAACATTATCACAAAGAAAGAAAACTTAATTAGTCAAATGAAATCCAGAGATTTACTTTTAGAAAGAAAAACTAATAATGGAATGCATGAACAAAAGCAAATACAGTTGTAAATAAGCAATGGACAGAAGAAATGGGACACTCAGCAGTATATTTTCCTAGAAGATAAGGTGAATTAAGTTGCAATAAATTCCTTCCAAATGTACAGCATTGTAATGGAAAAAAATTTCCTTTTAATAGAGTTGAATGGTATCACATTAGAAAAACACTGAGGCAACAAATTTGTTTGGTCCTATCTGCCATGAGACAATGGATTAAATACAACAGTGTGAATGCAGAAAATAAGTAAGATACCTAACTAGAACGGAACTTACTGTCTTCAGTTTCCAAGGGAAAATTAAAAGATTCCTGCTGCTTCTGCCAGCATTTGAGTGTTTGGATACAGTGCAAAAGCACTTCCAGTAACAGTAAATTGGCAATGCAAATGAGAAAAGGATTAATATGATGCTGTACTATAAAAATTTTCTTTTTATTTTTAAAAATGTGAGGCATCACAACCTTATGTACATAGGCTCATAATGGACTGAAAAGTAGTGGATGAGTTACAAGAGGAAGGAAAAATATCAAATAGCCTAGCCTTGGACTGACAGTGAAATAAGTGGTTGTTTTAGGGCGGCTGTATGAGAGGCTATTAACACTTCTCCTCCACTGAGTTCTGCTGTATTCATATGTAAAGTTGAGCATGAACAGCAGTCTAACATTATAACAAACTAATCAAATTATTGCTGGTGAAAGTAGATCCTAGGACATTAAATAATCTCCTTTTTTCTTAGGATACTTGTCACTTCAGGGATTTTCTGATTAGTATAGGGAAACAACTAATAAAATCCTTTCCTATTCATGGTAGTTCTAGATGTAGTACTTCAAGAATGGGGCAGTAATCTTCTGTAGATTACATTTTTCACTGCAGAAATGAAAAATGCCATTAGCAGAATGCAACTGACCTTCTCAAGGTTTGTATTGCTGATTCCTTGCAGGGATCAGCACTAATACAACATCCATATATTCAATCCAAAACATTTTTCTCTTCTTTACTTTGCCAATACTTAGATTTCGTAAGGTACCTGCAATTTTTCTTCTGCTCATATCCTAGTAATCCCTGATGCTAAGAGTAGAGACCATTGAACTGACTTCCTAGAGTCCCAGTCCGCGTAGTAGACAACAATAATGATCCTGCTCACCAGCAATACTGTTTTAAAATGCTTTGGTGTGTTGGGAGTGCAATACTGTTATTGTCAAATTTACTGGTTAATCACTGAAACTCTGGTGGTATCCTGAAATTTTCTACAACTAACCAGAAGTGGTAATAGTTCCTAAAGCTGAAATCCAGCTGTGCTGCAGTTGTCCAAAACCGGTATTTTTGTGATCACCTTTCCGAATTACATTGTTCTCTTGAACTATGTAGAGACTCTAACCAGCAAATTTGTCCAGTGATAAGTGGGGTCTGACTCATTTTACTGAATTTAAATCCAAATGCTGATCAACTTCTAAAATTGGCCTCTTATACCAATTTCAAAACTGCTATTTTATTTCAGTTGCATTAACTTTTAGGTGATGTAACACTGAAAATATCAAAGGAACTGCTCTTCCTTTATATCAGTAGGAGGGAAGAGAGCACTACCATCTATGTTCGCTTTTTAGAGTATACCATTTGCCTTTTTAAAACCATGTACTTAATCTGTATTTCTAACTATAATATTTTATCTTTTACTGAGCAATTTGAAGTGCTAACATTGAAAATATGCTTTAAACATAAAGGTACATTTAACAAAGCTCAGTATGATTTTCCCTTGTCATGAAGTAAGTTTATTTTTCATCACTTGGGAGTATATCTTCTGGCATAATAAAAGCGATAATGCATTGATGTTTAAGGGTATTCTTGAAGACCTAGAATAGAGTATTTTTAATTTGCTTTATTGCTCTGAAGTGTGTGTGATTTAGATGCTTTCCAAGGAATTTCAAAGCAAATAAGTAAGCAAACTCTACTCCTAAATAATTTCATTTTAATCCAGCCTTCTTTGGGAAATAGGCATGAAGCAATACTAATCTTAATGATTTACAGCAGGTGACTGAAATAGGCATTATTTACCACAGAACATAGGAGGTCAAACCTGTGAGGTGGGATGGTGCAAGAATCCCAATCTACATGTGACATTTTTTATTTATATCAGCTCTAGGATGCTCCTACCTGTACCTAGCTTGGTCCTTCATTGGGTTGCTCCTCCCAGCCCTTCTGGTTGTACGATGGAGGGAGAAACAGGTGCAAACTCTATTTAGGGAGTTATCCTGTCCTCCTGGACAGTTCAAAGATGTGCTTACAGACCTAGCGCCGCTGTGGGAGGTGCAGGCAGTACCAGCCTGGGGCCTGTGTGCTCTGCTTATCCCAGCTGGGCACCATGGTGGAATCCAGGGATTGGTGAGTAGGGGCCGATGGGAGAGGCCCTGGCAGGAGTCTACTCTATGCTCAGGAGCCACTGCAGCACCCGGGACTACCCTGCCTTGAACTCTCAGCCCACTTCAGTACCTATTTCCAGCCCTAGCCCCATCTCCTCACTAGGAAGGCAGGAAGGGAGGGTACAACCCCACCAGATGCAGGTATCTGCTGGCCCCACCAGATGTTTTGAAACATGTAGAACAATCCGACAAGAACTTGAAAAGCTGCCTTGTATATAAGACTGGTTTACAGAACATATGGCTTTCTTCTATGCATAAAGTAGAAAATAATCAAATATCTTCAGTAATGGAAAATTATTTTCCTAAAACTACTTTGACTAAAGTTACCACTGCTATTTTCTTTATAGCTTTTCATCTGTTTGTTGTTTGATCTGTGGAGCTGACTTTAAATGCCTTTATCATTTAGTCCATAATTTCTTCAGTTTAAATGACATGTTATGCATCTCAATTTTAGTTGTAATGCAGTCACTCAGTCTGTCTCTTTTCTTAGTTAATTAATCAGCTCAGAATGACCTTTCAAAGGTATCCTGGAATCCCAAAAATCCAACAATTCCCTGAGAGGCAAAAATAGCTTCTATGTCCTGGTGATCTCTTTATAGCAGTTATACAGGCTACTGAGATTACACTTTCTTGTAATTAGGTTTATGCTTAAATACTTTGTTAGTGCATGTGCAGAATACATCTTTCACATTCATCTTGATTACTTTTCTGTGGTAATTAATGATCCCTAATATTACTAATAAACTCTCTCTTGGACAGTTTTTCAGAAAAATAAATATTTTCTGTGGGGAATCCTTACATTTGGACTTGGATTTTTTATTTAAGTAAACAGCTTTTTCTAAGACATTTCTGTCAGGGTGTACCATAAGTACTTGTTTGGGAGTATTCAAGGATGAGAGATTAAAGAAAAATATACGGGGACCAAACACAGGTTTGTGGTTCAGAATATGGAGTAATCTGGCTTTATGAAATAGAAAGTGAATCTGGTAAGAATGTGAAATCTTCAGGCATCATTTTATCCCCAATTCTCTTCAAACAGCAACCAAGGAATACAAAACTGCTGTGCTGTTTTTCAAGATTGCTTTCTATTTAAATGTACAATAGCTTGCTGAGTAACTATGTCACTGTCAGAAGATTGCAGAGGAATGGAGTTGAGAAAAACAAAACCACTTAGCTGATACTATTTTGAATAAAGATGTATTTAGCAACAGCTGAGAGATGCACAGGAACAGGACAGTATCCTGCAGCCCAAGCTGGTGAGGCTGACATGAGGGCGTTACCAGAGCCACCACACCAGATTTAAATGGCTCTACGGACCACAAACCACACAGAATGCCGCAAACAGTCTTGGTGAACAGCAAGATGTGCATGAGCCAGCAGTGCGTCCTTGTGGCCAGGAAGTCCAATGGGATCCTGGGGCACATTAGAAAGCACTGCCAGCAGGTTGAGAACGGTGATCCTGCGCCTTGCTCAGCCATAGTGAGGTACATCTGGAGTGCTGGGTCCGGTTCTGGGCTCCTCAGTGTAAGAGAGACAAGGAGCTCCTGGCAGCAGGTCCAGCAAAGGATGGCAAGAGACCAGAAAGTCCAGTGGAGGGAGATGATTAAGGGACAGGAGCACCTCTTACAAAGAGAGGCTAAAGAAGCTGGGCTTGTTCAGGCTTCAGAAGAGACAACTGAAAGGGGACCTCTTCAATGGATATAAGTATCTGAAGGGAGAGTGTCAAGAGGAGGGAGTCAGGTTCTTCTTAGTGGCACCAAGCAATAGAACAAGAGTCAATGGGTAGAAACTGGTGCGCAGGAAGTTCCACCTGAATATGAGGACAAAGTTCTTTACCTCATGGGTGCCTGTGCACTGGGAACAGATGGCCCAGAGAGGGGGTGGAGTCTCTCACTGGAGATAGTGAAGAACTGTATGGAAACAATCCTGTGCCATGTGCTCCAGGATGAACCTACTTGAGCTGGGAAGTCGGACCAGGTGATTCACTGGGGTCCTTTCCAGCCTTACCCATTCTGTGATTCTGTGTTGCATTTGTGTTTTGTTCTCCAAATTCGAACTTAACAGTGAGGCATAACAATTTATCTTGCTTTGTCTCTCAGTTCCACAATATGTTCAAATTTCCATTAGGCTTTGGCAACCTGTTCTTAAATGTAGCACATACTTTGCTCAGTGATTATGATGACAAATTCTTTGTAGAGGGAATCTGCAGGATGAGACATAGTGTGAGACTGCTTATGAATCTCCTGGCAAATAGGCAGGACTCTTCCCTGTTTCTCACAGAGCTGTCAAAGAAACAATTAATGTGTTAGTGTGATCTTACACTGTAAAGTATCTTATGCTGCTGGCAATAATTATGTGCCCCAGCTGAGTAATTTTTTTTTCCTAAAGGGAACGAGATAGCAGATAAACTGCGGCCAGTGAAATCAATGGCATTTTATGCAAGGTCTGAAAGACCATTTTCTTATGTTTTCCCTCTTTTGTGGAGAACAGTCATTGGAGTAACTGATATATGTCTGCAATAAATGCATTTATATCTGTAATTTTGATATGGGCAACAGTCTTATGCTTTGCTAGGGAAACAGCCGGTCTGCTTTTTCTATTCCTGTTTTACCAGATTTCTTTACCTTGCAATTGGAAGAATAGCCTCTCAGGAAACACAGCTGATATACGGAGACACATGAAACTTGGGAGCCATTATAACATATTCAAGGATAGAATTACCATACTGATGCTAACTTTTTATGACACCGTGTGTTCCTGTGTTCTGCATGCTAACAAGACAGAACTAGAAAATCTTTGAAGTCAACACACACTATTGCTTCATACCTAGATGGAGAAAGGAAACATGATTTCCCTCTGAAATTTGCTGATCAGATCATGTAATCAGTTTCCCTGTGCTATTTAAACAGTGTAAGTAGTTACAAATATTTCTCACTTTCCGAATTAAAATTAAAAATCAAACGCATGAGATACGGCATTTGTTGGTAGACTTAACTGTGTAATGAGTAGTTTCAAAGATATGATGCTTGATGTGAAATTTGGATGAGCAGTTCTGCAGCCATTTTCCCCAATGAGCTCTGCCAGATGACTGAGGATGTGTTAGAATAGCTTAAGATATTGTGGTGCTTTTTCTCACAAATATGACAATGGTAGTAATGCAGTCACAAATCCTGAGAAACTATGATGACTGGAGATAGCTTGGGGTTCATCTTGTAATTATTTAGCATAGCTAGAACTAGAATTTTACTGATGTGTTTTCTAATAACTAGGATTAATAATCTTTTTATATTATTCTGACATCAGAATACTGATACATTTATAGAATAAACTGAATATCTAATAGACTGACGTTACAAGGCATGAAAAGAAAGGCACCAGAGGTCTTTGGGTTAATCCCTTGGTGTTGCAAATTAATCATGGTCTGAGTCTAAATCCTCTCTAAATTAATTTTTATGTCTATGACCTTCTACTACTCTTCAGAGTTCCTCAGTTTTGAACAGCAGAGATTGCAAATTCCTTCTTTTAAATACAATTCCATTCCCAGAAGCCTGTTTTTCAAAGCCTACAAAAATGCAGCTCTAGCCCTCTTCTACCTGAGTGTAATGAGACCTATGCCTCTGTCAGTCATATTTCCCTATAGTAATTTTGGAACAAACTGTTTAACTTTGGACATGGTTCAAAGACAGCAAAGTTTTCAAATTTCTATTTTCAAAGATTCCTACATATTTTTCTGAGAAGAATAGCTGAGTACAGCAGAGAGGAAAACAAGTGACCTCTGCAAAGAAGAAAAACAAACAGAAATTAGTTCCTGATATACCTGGAGAGGCTCATCAATGTGTGTATATATCTTTGGTCTACTCACAGTGTTCCTCTCTTTTTGCCTGATAGAGTTGACTTCAAGAATTGACTTGATTCATTTGAGGTATAGAGGGAAGATGCAGTATTGAGTAGGACAACTAAGGACAGAAATGCTTATGTCTTACTGTTCATGGTACAAAAATAAAAATTAAATATTTTCGATAAAAGCCTTCTTTCAACCATTAGTTTTGCCTTTCCCATGAAACCTTACATAAATGGTCAGATAAAAAGACAGTGCATCACTGGCAACATTCAGTTTTGTTGTTTTCTTTTTTGTAATAAAGATGAGTTAGAATGAGCAGTCTTCTGCTGTTCCTGAACCCTGCTTAGGGTAATTTGTCTTCTGAGGCTTGTGACTAATGGCTTAAACATGACAACATGCACAAGTGTTTATTTCCATTTTGCAGATTTATAAGGGAACTAAATCTGTTCTATGTAAACAAAGCAAGCTGAAATCCGTGTTTATGATCTATGTATAAAAAATGTAAGAAAAAAAAAGGAAAGAAAGCTAATAAAATTGTGTTTGGGCCAAAGCATTTTCACTTTGAAAACAGGAATAAAGTCTGGAAGTTAAAAGCTTGCCTCAGGCATAGTGCAGAATATCATGAAGCAAATTCAGAAGCTGGAAGCCTCGGTCCTGGATCCTTTTTATATGTGGAGTCAGTCTAATATGGCAGCAGTGTCCTCTTTCCCAATAAAGTAAGTTGTATTGAACACAGGTTAACAGAGAACAGTGTCTATTTTCATGCATCTTGAGCCTCCCCAAGATAGCAATGAAAGCCTAAATAAGGAAGGTCAGAGTAATAGCACTAGCAGAACATCAGCAGAATAAGAAATGAGGAAAACCAGTCCCCGCTCATCACTGTTACAGCTGCTTTAGTCATAAAGTCTAAAGTATTAAATTTTAAAAAAACAAAATTCTTTTGGAACAATAACAGGGACACAATTATTCCCAAATTATTTTGGAATAATGATGAATGTGTATTTTATACCATAAGAGAGTCATCCCAGCTTTAAATATCACAAAATTAATGATGTTTATGGTTTAGGCTTAGCTTAATACAAACTCATTGCACAGTATAAAACACACTATATCAACACCTTCTTTTCAGTTTTCCGCCACTCTTTGAAGCATTTTTTGGTATCCTTTTCATAAATTGTATCACAAATGAATAAAAGTACCTTTTACCTCGAATTTCAATTTATTTTGATTATTTCTTAATTAAACAAGAGAATAGTAAATATGCCTTATCTCTTCAAAATACAAGCCAGCTAGCTCTTTTCTATAGAATGAGTGTCTCCCATTCCCTGTCCCAAATACAAATTTTAGGCTGCATTCTATTAATTCATTGACAGTAGAATTTGAAATGGATGTGTACTTTGGAAAGGAAGAGATTTTTTGCTCTGAATGATAGGAGAAAGAAGTGTACTGTCCTTGACACAGCAAGTGCTAGTCATTGGAGCATGTGACATCCCAGATGGGAATGTTATAGGGTCTTTTCTTGTTTTGCCTCTGAACAGTCACTACATTGAAATCAAATTCTGTAATTGATCATGTTGATTACAAGTAAATATTTGGTCAATCTAAACTGACTGATCTGCTGAAGTATGAAAATAGTTCAAAGCAGAATGCAGCTGAAATTTCCTTTCACAAAGCTAACACACTGAGTAGTCATTTCTTAATACATCCTAGGGATTTAACAGCATATTTGATCCATTTTCTTTGTATTGCATCACAAACGTCATTCCAGCAGTTCTTCAGCAGAAAAATAATGGCAGTGATGTAACCTTATGTAATTTGTGAAGCTAAATGAGAAGCTAATGGGTCTTCTGTCCTCCACACAGAAAACCTCTACATGTTCACTCTAGTTGTGATTTTTCTCTTTGAGCATAATATAATTAATTTCACAATTGTTTTCTTCATCTTACTAATAACAATGGAGATAATTGGTGTGTTTTTTCTTGTTTACAAATTTCAAGAATTCAGATACTATCCTTATGAGAGAAAGATAGTGTTAAATTGATTAAGAGCTGCAGCAGAATCAGAAAATGGTGGATTTTTTTTTTTCCTTTTAAGGTAGTGGGAGGAAATAACAACTTTTGTTACTGTTCTTGGCTAAAGGCCTGGTGGTTAAAAACATTTTGTGTTTATTTGCTATAGAATTCAGTATCAGAGCAATCTTAAAGTAATCTCCATGCACCAGATGATAATTACTGGGGCAGGTTTGTGGGTGTAGAGAGAAGGAGGCAGAGCACTTGATCCAGCTTCCATGGTTGCAAGGGCAAGAATCTCATTGTCTCTAGAATGTGATTCTGTGAAAGTAAAACCATGCATAATTGCGTTTTAATGACAGTGCAAACAAGCAGTTCAACTGAAGGTACTGGAAGGGTTGTTGCTGTCCTTTCTGTTTCACGCAGCCCCTCCCAACGGAGGTCAGCCAGCTCCAGCAATTATTGCTGCACAGCCTCTAGAGCTCTTCGGTGGCTGTTCCTACTAATGCTTAAAAAAAAAAAAATCCAAGTAAACAAAAAACACCCCCAAACAAACAAAAACACAAGACCCAAAACAAAAGCGGCAAAAAAAACACCTATACCTCTTCCTTGATGAAAACTACTTGTTTGAAAGAAGATTTTGATGGATACACCAGTGTATCACAGCTACTCTCAACGGATACTGCAGCAGGAGTAGTTATTTGTAGTTTCTGTCTTTGAGTGAATAAATATCAATTTGCATGCCCATTATGAGGTTTTGCAAGCATAATGCGTGCAAAAGCATTTATGTCAGGCACAGTGAGTTTGCCTATAAATCTTGAAAGCAAATGTTAAGAACAAAGACATGTTTGAAGTTCTCAGTACATAGGGAAACAGGTTGCTTAATGAGTAGCACAGGGCTTGAATGCTTGCAACACTATTTCCTTTAGGTTTTTGTTCTGCTGTTGTCTCAGTGTTTGAACTTGTCAGATGGTATCCTAAGTGAAATAGGATACATTTCTAACAGATCTGTTTTCCCTTTCTTTCATCTCCCTCTTGGAAGGAAGAAGGGGGATCAGCTGTGCATTTTAATTTTTTTTATCTGTTACTGAACGTGAACAAGCCAGTTCCTCCATGATAGAGTTTGTGGATATTCAATTCATCTTCCTTCCCAGGTGATCATTTCTGTTCCTGTACTGTGTCCTCCACTCCCAAGGTTGGGCTGTTTTTGGGGCTGTAATATGACCTGAAGGAGAGAACAAGTGTGGGTTAAAATGGAAAAATACTGTTTAAATGTAGGTTAGTTCCCATATTGAATAATTGTGACTTCCCTACTATACAGATCCATGAATATAACCAAAGGACAAGAAACTATGTGAAAAAATACAAGTCTCTACCAGAGGTGGTTTCACTCTTAAATGTGTGTTTCACTGTAAAACTTATCTTGCAGAAGGAGTCACCAGGGTTCTGCATATCCATGCTCTGTGACTACTATGAGTGTATATACAAACAAGGGCATACCCAATTACCACCTTTTCAATAAATAGATTTCTGATAAAAAGCATGAATACAGACAAAAATAATCTTGTATTTACCTTAAAGCTTAATAAGGATTTGCAGCCTTTGAACATATATGAAAAAAATGTATGAATGTATGAATACTATGTGGATTGTGTTAAAAAAAAAAAAGTCTGGCAGCAGAATTCATTGCTGTCATTTTTATCAAGCTGAATTTGACAGGCCATCTGAGAGGAAATTGCAGTGAACACTAAGTATTATAATAAAAGCATGGATAAGAATTAATGTAATATTCTAATTAAAATTATGTGATGGCATTGCAGCATTTCTAGAATAAAAGCCTACTGTAAAATGGGAAACATGGCAAAAATTTTTGGACTAAATATAGTAGAGTATTTTTTCTTTTTTCTTTCTTTTTTTTTTTTTTTTAATGGACTTGCCCAGAGCATAATAGCTGGTTTAATTAAATTAAATTATGTAACACATATAACCATAATAATTCCAAGACGAGAAACAAAACTTTAGTGTCATAAATCATTTAATCAACTAGGTATGTTTGAACCGTGAAACTACAGCATACGCATAGAAAAACAGAAATCACATTATAATAGTTTTAGGTGGCTAAATATACTACTTATTGTTAAGGAGCTCTTGAGACTTAAATCAGAATTTTTAGCACTCTGAAAGAAATTAGTGTACTAGGCACGTAGACAGTCCTAAGGTAAGATCATGTAAGTGTGCAAGGATCCTAAATGCACTGTGATATGTCTCACAAACAAACAATGGTATTCAGAATTCTGTACATTAAACCTCCCATAAATATATGAATTGATGAAAAAATAAAATCATCATAACTGAATTTTTTTACATTGGCTAGGAATTTTCAGGTTAAAACAGATCAAGATGTGCAATAAGATGCCAGGGCATCATGGCAGGTCCTGGAACTGTTTCATTGGGCAACAGCGGAAACTGCTGGGAAGTCTGGTATAGTGGTTGGGTTGTTCTTTCTTGTCTGGTGGGATACTGTTAAGAAAACTGATAACTGACCATGTTAACTGTTTCAGCTTACATTCTTACTAGATAACACATTTTGTTGAAGAATTCTCCATCGATTTCATTTTCTTTTTTGTCTATATATTTTCAGTCTTCAAAGAAATAATAGACTAAATTCAACAGGTTATCTCTCTTACATGGCCAGAGAATTTAGCATTTCCTATCAAATACCATTGTCGATGCCACAAGGATTTAATTTCTGTCAGGCTGTAGATAACAGCTTTAAACTGATATTAGGTATTTTAAAGTTTTCACCTTAACATTTCCCATCCCTGAAGATGGAAAGAGCTCTTTTTTTAGCTCTTGTTTTGTATCTGATAAACTGTAAAATACTGCAGAAGTCTATATGAAAGCACAACTGAGTAGATAACATTTGACCTGAAGTCCTGCAACTATTCTTAAAAAGTCAGTGCTGTGATGTGGCTGCTCTGTTGTGTTTTCCACAGTTCATTCGGCCTCATGACATGCTCAAATGGAGCAAACTCTTCCTGAAGCATTGTTCTCACTCCCTTGAAATCTCTGGCAGCAGGGGTCATAGTAGTTAGTATCTCCCTTCACATTTGCGGAATAGATAGCAGGGGATACTTTTAGAGATAAGGAGTTTCTGGAAATAAGCTCCACATCATCCCACTGGGTCTCAGCTGGTCACACAACTCAGGGTATGCTATAGCAGGTAATAGATGTGTCTCCTTGATGGTGTGAGACAGAATGAAGGTAGATGGGTTCTCCCTCCATGTCTTTCAAAACTTTTCAAGGAACTGTGGATGTGACCCAATGCTTTCAGTGCCCTTCTGTATCCCTTGATATAATTAACCACCTTTCCAAAGTTCCACGAATCTCATGAACTCCCTGTTTTCAATATCTGAAAGGTGTTTTCTGTTTCCTATTGGAGCTTATTTTAATACTTTCTAACAAAGCAATGCTTGTGCTGTTGGTATCAGTGTTCTTTTTCCTTCAAGTAAAGGACAAATAGGCCAATCTCAGAGGTGTCTGAGATGGAGCTGGGGAACTTCATATCTTTCAAGGAAAATAAAGGAGACTTGGAGATTTGATGGTGGCAAAAGCCTACAGAACTCATCCAAACACTGTGGAATAGGCCACAGAAAATCTATCCCACAGCACTGATTCCATTACAGAAGCTCTGTAGCTTCTCTCTCAGTTCAGTAAATTGCCTGGTATCTGAGAAGACAAGTGTGAGGCCAGACCTCATTGTTGAGCTAAGAAAACTATTCAAGATTCCTTCTGTTAATTTCTTCCTTCTGGGTATCTGATCAATGGAAGGACTGTGGCATGAGAAAATCCATTTCTAATATCTATGTGAACTATTACTGAATTCACAATAGCTGTCTGTCACACTGCCCACGCAGTCCCAGTCATTATCAAGTCAACAGTTTCCAAAGCATCCTGTGACTCAAAACACAAACATGGAAATGTAAAAAGCAACTTAACAAGATGCCTTAACATAATCTATCAGTAAAAAGACACATGATTTTAGTTAGATTCAAAAGCTTAAATATGCGTAAAATTGTGTTTGATGGGATTTTTGTTTATTCACAGGAAGAATGAGTATCATGTCATAAAAAAATAATGTTGCTTTTAAGCAAAGCTGACACCCTTAGCACTTAGAATTGTTAAAGAACTCCTGTTACTTAATGCTGGATAAAAAATATAGTTATAGATCTGGAATTTGGATAGATACTATAGAGACTTCTGAAAGTCTGAATTGATCTGTAGCACTGCAGTACTCAGCTAAACAGTGCATATTCACAAAGATTTTTTTTCACAATAAAATCGCCTGTGCTTGGGAAACTATCATGTTAAAGGGCCCCAAGGAATTTCAAGGGACCATATATGTTTTAAATGTGAACTCAAATAATGCAGATAGTTATTTGACAAATGAAAACATCAAAAACAACCTTCCAAACAGAATTTTGCACTTCATATTTAAGCTTATTAATCTAACAAAAATAATGTTTCTTGTTTCTGATCCATTATGTTAATACATCTTGCTAAATGGCTTTTTAAATTTCTATGTTTATGTTTTCAGCTTGAGTATATATTGCAAAATCACTGTTTCTACATGATTATTTGTAGATCTCCTCTTAATATTTCTCTCATTTTTAAACATCAATATTTGTATTTCTAAGAGTATACATGGCTATAAAAGAAACTATACTGCTTAGGGTAATGATAGGTTCCTGTTTTCCAAATTGCTTTTCCCATGACATAACAATTACTGTAGAATTTTTATTGCTGCTTTCTGTACAGGAACAAATTGTACTCATGTTGGGAATATGTATAAGTGCCTTTTTCTCTTTGTACACAAAATGAGTAGTTTTTTCATTTTCTATTTATCATCTCTCATTGTTCAACACACAGACACACACACACTCACTTTGGTGGGAAGGCGTGAACTGTTTATTACAAAAATCTGACTCCACCTTTATAGTATTTCTACCAAGGCCAGGGATTGGGGGAGAAGGTTGACACCTCTCCCCATCCCATTGGTCAAGACAACTGTCCATCAGCTGTCCATATCTCTAAAACAAAGAATGTAAACTACCTTGACTAACAAAAACATTGCTCCTATTTATAGCACACATTTGTGAGAAACAACCTAAGAACTATGAAACTGTGAGACACAAACAGAAGGCTGAAAAATCAGGACGACATTCATCTGTTATAAATGAATAAGCTAATTTGTTCATTTAAGAGAATTTATTCTATAATCGAAATAAAATAGTAAAAGCTGCAAGCAAAGACCAATCAACATTGAAGCGGGTGATTGGAGGTGGGTGAGACAGGGTGGGACTCTCGCTCCACTCCACTGTGCCTCACAAAGGCAGCTATTCCAGGGTCCTTTTTTATACATTTTTCGGGCTTGGCAGGGTGCTGGGGAAGTTTTCTTGCTTTCTTTTGTTGATCTTATCTTCCTTTGCATACTGATACTCGTTTCGTTCCTTGCTGCTGGTGCTAGATGAAAATCCCCTGGAATATCCTTCTTTGCAGATGAATATTCATCTTATCGTTAGTGCATATTGCTGGGATTTCATCAGATGAAATACTGTAGCCTTAGCACGAATTTACTTATAACATATATTACATCATCCCTAACAGTAAAACCACTTTCATGTTAGTGCCTTGATGCAGTAAAATAACCAGTAACCAACCAAATATATTAGTATTTTCCAAGCACCCACCTGACTCAGGGCCTTTAGATATGCAAAACCTTCTCCAAGGGGAGATGAATGTTACCCTGTAGTTTCTACTGGTCATACTGGTAAAGTTTAATATTTTTGTTCAGTCTCTACCCTGAGAAAAGGGAATGAAAATTAAGTATTAATATAGCATTGAAATTCAACAAAAGATCCACATCTGACTTGTATTTGTGCCTTTCAAAAATTACAGTCCAGTATTACAAAGTACAAAGCTCCTCCTGAGTAAGACCTAACAGGAACTTAACCTAAACTGTGATTTGATATCATATTCAAGTAATTAATGTTTTCAGTGACTTTAATGTGGAATTAAATGTTAATTTTGAGAAAGTTAAAATGCATTGAATCATTGAGTTCATACCTCTATGAGCCCCCTGAAAATAGAGCAAATAAATTTTCTAAGCATAAGAAATGGCTTAAAACATAGATGACAGTTGTTGACTGATCTGAATTTTGAGACGTAACATATCCTGTTTCTGCAAAACTCAGGTTTTTGACACCTGCTTAATATCTTCCCAGTGTAACAGTTTGGTAGATCTCAGTGACAATCAGTTTGTAAAGATCAGTGATGCTTGGGGTGGCTCTTGGTGGATGTTTACGGGACTTTCTCTCTCTAGTTCTGTCGCCCTGATTTTTTCAGCCTTCTCTTCTGTTTCACAGTTTCATGTTTTGGGTTCTTTCTCACGCTCTGGTCTGTAAACACTGGCCAATGTTTATCAGAACTTCAAGGTAGTTTACATTCTTTGTCTTAGAGATATGGACAGCTGATGGACAGTTGTCTTGACCAATGGGATGGGGAGAGGTGTCAACCTTCTCCCCCAGTCCCTGGCCTTTTTAGAGACACTATATATTGGAGTCAGACTTTCAAATAAAGTAGAGTGTTTAGTTCATGCCCTCTGATCAAAGTGTGAGTGTGTGTTTTGTGTGTGTGACAAACTGCATCATAGTTCCTCACAGAATGCAGGGATATTAAACTTGTTAGGCTCTGGAACATGTTCACTTAGGGGTTCAGCACAGGCAAGAGGAGAGAGTTCCCTGTCCTTTACAGGATCTAAAAAGCAATACAAAGCAAATTAGTATTAGGATGCAGAAATTAGGACTGTGGTTACACACACTGATGAACCACACCACAAAGACAAACTAGAAAGGCAGGAAGAGGAGAATGCTGGGTTAAGGAAAGAGAGAAGAAGCTGAGACATGACATCATAAGAATTGGCTGAATGGTGCAACCAGAAGGCAGTAATCAATGCCTTAATGACCTGATGATCATTGACAAGAGTTTCTCTGCAGAGATCTGTTACTGGTCCATCAGTGGGACCCAGTACTAATTAATATCAGCATCAAAGGCGTAGACAATATGGTTGAGTTGCATCTTCAGCAAGTTTTCAGATGACCCCAAGCTGAGTGGTGCACTTGATACACCTGAAGGATGGGATGCCATCCATAGGGACCTGGAAAAGCTCAAGAAGTGAGCACACAAGAACCTCATGAGGTTCAACAAGGCCAAGTACAAGGGGCTGCACCTGGGTCAAGGGAACCTCCAGTATCAACACCAGCTAGGGGATGAAGAGATTGAGAGAGGCCCTTCCAAGAAGGACTTGGGGGTGCTGGTGGACCTGATCAGTCAGCATGCATTTGCAGTCCAGAAATCCAGCTGTATCCTGGGCTGCATCCAAAGCAGTGTGGCCAGCAGAGTGAGGGAGAAGATTCTGCCCCTTTATATCACTCTGGTGAGAGCCTACCTGGAGTGCTGCATCCAGCTCTGAGGTCCCCATCAGAAGAAGGTCATAGAACTCCAGAGGAGGATGGAACATTTCTTATATGAAGACAGGCTGAGAGAATTGGGATTGTTCAGCCTGGAGAAGAAAAGGCTCCAGGGAGACCTTCCAGTACCTAAAAGGGACATAGAAGAAAGATGGGGAGAGACTTTTCAACAGGCTCTGTTCTGACAGGGCAAGGGGTAATTGTTTTAAATTAAAAGAGTGTGCACTCAGACTACATAGAAGACATTGTTTTCAATAAGGATGGTGAAACACTGCCCAGAAAGTGGTGGATGTCCTTGAAAATGTTCAAGGTCAGGTTGCATGGGGCTTTTAGTAACACAAATTGCTTGAAGATGTCACTGCTCTTCGCAGGGGGGTTGGACTAGATGACCTTTAAGGGTCATTTTCAACCCAAATCAGTCTATGACTGGTCTTTGAGGGCCTATGGGAGGGGGAAATCCACTGAACAGCTCGACTCCTTGCCTTTGTTGAACACCAGTTCTGGTCATGTCTTTATAACAAGGTGGTATTTTCAGTATTACAGAAATTCATGTCTGAAGCCAGAAAAAATTTTTTGTCTGAAACTCCGTTGTCATCAGACTGAGTGAAAAGTTGCACCAGTGTGTTAATATTTTGAAAAATGAAGGTGAGGGAAATCACTATATCCAGACAAGTGAAGTATATCTTCAGCCATGCTTTCTATGAAATTTTCCTGTGATAAAAGACAAATTTATTTTCTTGCTGCTTTGCAT
>WBMY01000380.1:391717-418058 GCA_013397315.1 Donacobius atricapilla | reverse complement strand
AAAAAAAAAAAAAAAAAAAAAAAAAAAGGGTAGAGGGCAGTGCGCATTAACCTCTAAGACTTGAAAAGTCTCACTTATCCTAATATTGAACACCTAATAACCCACAATCTGTCAATAAGAGGCAAAACCCCCCAGAACTATATGATTTTTTTCCTTGATCAGATTTTTTACTACCCTTTTCATTTTCTTCTGTCACTAATTAAACATAGCCACCGAATAGTATAACCAAATATGTACCTGCACTGGAGTAGTCCTTATTTAAGCCAATAAGATTTTAGAAGAGGCTGTTAGCGTCCCAATACCCCATTTGTCCCCTAGTCTGGTTGCAGTATTTAGCAAAATAAAAACATCCATTACATAGTGATCTATTAGTTATATAATCATATATAATCAATACTTTCCAATTTTCTGTTAAGAATGTTCATATCATTGTCTAAAATGTAGGACTCTCTCTCACAGGAAAGCGGTCTAGCTACCAAAAACCATTATCACCATTCTACTATTTGCCCCAAATTATACTTAATTATGTTTAAAAAAAATGAGCAGCAGTAAGGTCATAAACCATCTCCCATTGGTGGCCAAGATGTTACTGTAGGGCAGGCAAAACAGTGTTTCAAATATTTTCTGGCAAAGGAAAGAAATTAATTGATTTCAGGGTGACTACCCATGCTCTGTTAGATGAAATTGTGCCAGCATCTGCTCCTCCTCCTTTGGCTGTCCTTTGATAGGAAAGAATAATTCTTTAATGTTTTTAAAAGGTATTGAACACTAGGTGATTACTCAGAGCTGTGACTCCCAAGTGAAGGGCAAACAGCATAAAGGATCTAATTGTTCCTGAAAGGCAGAAGGTTTAAAAGCCCTGTCATGGATGTTTTGTGTTACCTTGGGTAGTTCTCTCTCTACCCAACAGCTTTCGAAAATTGCATTCTTCCTTCTCTGCATTTTATATAAGGAACTAAGAAAGAAGCTGTTACTTACATTGTGTCTGAAAACCTATCAATTGGGGGATATAGACTCAGATTACGTGTGAAATTAACATACTCAAGTAAATTCTGTGGCTCTTAGATATGAGTAATTCAAATAACTTTAGAAGGAATACATTAAAAGCCAAGGACTGAAATCCTCAATGCATTGAAACAATAGAAATTTAATAATTTTTACTTTCTCCTCTGCTTTTTATGGTTGTTCTTTCTGTATAGGTAGTGTGTGCTGGTTTGAAAGCAAAACCAGTGAGACACAAGTCAGAAATACAATTTAATGGGGGGCAAATGTAAAATAAATGCAATAATACAACCTGACACCCTGTTAGCTAGGGTGGTGGTAGCAGTCCAGATGAAGTGGTCTTGTTGAAACAGTGATCCGGTAGAAAGGTCCGGTAGTTCTTGTCCCCTGGGAATCCAGTGGGTAAGGGCCAAGGGCCCCCCACCCCCTGCTATCCCAGGTTATATCCAGGTGGGAATGCTTGGCTCCTCCCCATGGGAGGAGCATCTCACAATGGAACGATATAATTTTATGAGTCATGCAGTGGGTCCTTGATTGCCCATTAAACAGAGATAACTCCCGGGTGGGAGTTACCCATGAGTCATACAGCAGAGCATGAATGGGCCCATTAACAGAACATAGTCCGGAGGGTGGGGACAAGGGAAACACTGCCCCACCTGGTTTCAACAACTCATGAAGATGGTGATAGAATACATATCTTGGGCATATCTTACATTGTAACCTAGGACACTGAGGAACAAATGATATTTATTCTGTGAGGAATACTGAGACAGTGCCTGAATGGGGATGGGATTAGGAAATCTAAGGCATAGTTGGAGTTGAATTTGGCAAGGAATGCTAAGAATAAGGAGGTACACAGTAGAAGAAAGACATGGGCCTGTTAGAATAGTTCCAGAGAAGGTCCAAAAAAGTTAGCAGATGTCTGGAACCCTTCTCCTATGGAGATAGTCTGGGAGAGTTGGGTTTGTACAGCCTGAAGAGAAGAAGGCTCCATGGAGATCTTTCAATACTTAGAGAGATTTATAATAAAGACAGACAACTCTTTACCAACACCTTTTCTGTCAGGAGAAGAGTTGCTAACTGAAAAAAATGCATATTTAAATTGGAAGTAAGGAAGATATTTTTTCTGGTGAATATAGCGGCTGAGAGAGGCTGTCCACAGAAATTGTGGCTATCCCATCAGTGGAAGCATTCAAAGACAGGTTGGACAGGGCTTTGAGCAACTTGACCTAGTGAATTATATCCCTACCTATGGCAGAGGCTTTGGAGAAGCTGGTCTTCAAAGATTCCGTCCAACCCAAACCATTCTATAATTCTATGATTTTGATTGTAGGATCCTAAACCACGATCAACAGAAGTTTTCAACAATACTGTAATTCCTACAAACACCTGAAAGATGACTGTGTTGTCATTTACATTCAAACTTTTTCTCAGCAACAACTACTGTTCATGCATTTCCACTGCATTGCTGAAGTTGTATGTAATTTTTTTGATGCATATAGTTATATGGGCATCAAAGTGAGGAAAATAATGATGAGAAATCTCTAGATTAGAATAGAAGAGGAATGATATTAGTCTAATGCTTTCCAAGCTATGGGCTATCTTCAAGATAATTCAATATTTGGGTCGTAGGCTCTCATCCTCCAATCTGTTCTGTCCTGTGTGGATGCAGGTGTGCTCAGTAGTGGATACGGCAAAGCCCTCTGAAGAAAGGATAAATCACAATTCCTTCCCTTGCCTTGGTCTTGAAATGCAGGGAGGTGAAGAACAAGGGCTGCTGCTGTTTAATACCTAAAGTGAGTTCCTGCTGCAGATTCCCAGCTGTTTGCCTTCAAGAGTAGCAATTGCGACTGACATGTCACCTCTATGTCACTCAGGGATTAAACTAATGTGAAAAGGATTTTCAGCTACTTTCTCTGCACCTTTTCTGCTGCTGGATTTTGCCAAGATTACTTGTATAGTCAGGAAACAAAATGTCAGATTTGCACAACTGGGAAATGATAGCAGTGTTTCAAAGAGTAGAAAACCTTGCCTATAGAAGAAATGGGAAATGTAGTAATTTCTGATGCATTGAAATTCAACTAGTTCACAGTGATCTCAGGTCTCTTGGTCTTGTTTTCGTTTCTGTGTATATACCATAAGTAATGGATTCATATTTCAAAATGCACCCACAATACTAATGGGGGAGGGGGGTGGTTACCACATTCAGCCTGTGAATTTCCATTTGTTTCTTTTACCTTTCATGAGTTAAGATTAAAATGTATTGTAAGGGAGCAATAATAGCAATAAACACCATTTAAAATGATGTATGGAGATGTGATCAAAGTACAGAACAAGGTACTGGAAACTCCAAACTTTTATTCCTCACCTCTCTTTTTAGATAAGCAACTTCTCTTTGCTTCTCCCGTGTTACCACCTGAGGAGGATAACTCTTACAAGCCTCACCAGGTTGTTGTCAGCATTAATTATAATGTTTGCAAAGTGCTTTGAAGATAAAAAGTGCTAGGTAAGTGCGAAGTAGTATTTTTATTCTGCTGTAGTCAGAATAATGTCAAAGAGAATGTCAGCTTCAAAGACTTTGCTGTTAGATCTAGAGTGTTCACAGGGTAGATGAAGGTTATTTAATTTTACCTACACAATTTTACCTACACATACTGAAATAATAATGGTCAATATAATCCTTTCTTTAATCCAAACAATACTGAGATGCTTGCATTTTATAGAACTATTTAATATAAGTTTTTGTTACATGGCTATTAAAAAATGGTTTGTTTCCAAAATCTGCCAATTAGAGACGAAATTTAATAATACACAAGACATATGCTGTAGAGAAAGCAAATGCTGCTTAAGTTTTAAGGACATTATTAAGGAAGCTTCTCAGTTTGACCATGCACAGGACTGTGGCAGTCAGACTCCCAAGGCCACAGACTTCCAGTGCTGGGACAGAAGACCCATTATGGGGGGCAGCTCCAGTGACCCAACAGGTGGCCTGCTTGATTCCCTGCACACCTCACTCCCACACAGTCAGCCCAGGTTTCCCAACTGGTTTAACCTCAGGATTCCCATGGCAGAGCCTCAGATGTCTGGTTCCATAAAGCCATTTATTCATGGTGCAGTAACACAGGAAGAGCCAAAGCCAGTGCCTCTGAGGAGCACACCCAACAAAAGAAGCCCTGGGCTCTTATCCTCTCATCAGCCCTGGAAGTCTTGACCTTCCTCCAGAGTCTTTGGGTCCTGTCCCCTCTCTGTGTCCATCCATATCTTTGGTCACAGGTCATCACTTTTTTTGTTAGCCAAAAGATTTGCAATTCCCAACTCCTGCTATGTCTCAGTGTCCATCCAGCTGTCAGATGTCACCCATCTTCATGCCCTTTGTTATCCCAAATGTTGGCAGTTCATAGCCCCTTGTCTGGGGCTCACACCCAGAGCTCAACCTGCATTTCAATCTGCATCTCAATCAGCAGCTTGTAGCCAAGCTAAGTGGACCAGATATATTCCTCTACAATATAAAGCTTTTTTTTGGCAGGGGGACTGGGGAGGATGGAAGAGCATCTCAAAGGAGAAGCTGTTCTATGTTTTAAAGAAAAGCTAAGAAAAAAAAAAAGAAATAAGTAAAAGCCAGCAATGGCATTTAAATGGAGTTTAAACTTGCTGAAGGTCTGTGTTTTGTACAACCTCTTAAACAAGAAGTCACTGTTAGTGGTTATACTTTAAAGCACTGTAGTAGTATGATCTAATATGCTCCTCCTACAAATTTTAAAAATTTGATTTTCAAATTGACTTGATTTGGGTTTCATTTTAGTTTCATTAGAGATTTTTGTTTTAATTTGATTTCTTTTTAAAATTCATACAAGTTTGTTAAAAGTAAGACTTCTCTTAGTCACCTTGAAAGGTAGAGCTGAGAACATGAAGTTGTGGCTGAAGGACTTTATGTTTTGAAATTTTTACAAGCTTGAGCTTTCACATCTTGCGTCATGATCCCTGGCAGGTTGACAAGCATTTCTAAAACCTTAGCCCCCAAAATCATGACCCTTCAGCCTTCAAAATCATCTCAACCTTTAAAGGAAATTATTTCATTCAGAAATACGTCTTCACTGCTACTATATAACCCTATTATTTATCTTTCTTTTTTTCTTTTTTTCTCTTTCTTTTTTTTTCATATGACTGTTATTCAGAATTTAGGCAGTAAAAATCCTGGATTTAACAGTTAAGCTTGAGTGGTACAGGACCTTGTTTCCTTCATTGACTTGCCCTGGGGGTGTGAGGTCTCAACATTTCATAGGATTAAAGAATAAATATATGAGGATGCTATGTAATGATTAGCAGCTGGAACAAGGCTGACCTTACTTGGATGCACATCCAGATGCACAACCATCCTCAGGCTCTAGTGAAGAACTAAGCCCTGTTATTCAAAGGGAGAAAATCCTTAGTTTCAGAGTTCTACCTGTACCTGGTGTTCAGTGAGGTGTGGCAGAAAAAAAACCCTGTGTGGGTTCTCCAGTAGAGAGAGAAGATTTTGCTGCATGGCTCCTTTACTTGGCTGGGGAAGAATTCTCAAGAATTATCTCTCAGAAGTCAGGTTCAGAGAAGCACCAGCTCCTCACCTCATCTTTTTTCATCCATTCAGGAGGAAATCATTACTCTTGCCTACCTTACACCAGCAGCAACTAGTTCAGAGGTAGCTCTGTTCCACACCTTCCCACATATGCTCTTATCTCCCTCTATTATACACTGTCTCCTTTGGTTAGAACTGGTTTTAAACTGCAGCAATTAATCTTTGTGGGTTACAAGGTGATTGCACTTGGTAATTAGATGTATTGCCTGAACAAGCGGTTGTCTGTTCTGTACTTTGGCTTAAGCACACTGCACTTAATATAGCCTGCTTTTGATATTAAATCTACGTAAAGAGCTGATGTATTTACATTTTACATCCTTATATGTAATAGGATTTTTATTTTGAAGAAGTTTCTTTTAAAAATTGTTTTCACCTCCCCCTGGTAATAACTTTATTTTGCATTCAAATGACTACTGAATTGACTGCCCTGAGTTGGAAGGGACCTATGATGATCATTGAGTCCAACTCCTAACTTCACATAGGGCAACCTAAAAGTTAAACCACACCTCTAAGAGTGTTGTCCAAATGCTTCTCTCACACTGAAAAGCTTTGTGCCACCAGTGCTTCCCCGGGAAGCTTACTTCTGTTTTTTAGACATCCTTTCAGTAAAGAACTTTATTCTAACTGCCTCCCAACCTGCTGGAGTAAGAGGAGCACAAACCATTTATCTCACATTGTTAGAATACTGGGCTAACAGCACCAAGGTTGTGGGCTTGATATAGGCCATTCATAATCCTTGTGGGTCCTTTCCATCTCAGAATATTCTGTGATTATCTGTGATTAGCTATACACTGGTTTTGAGTTAATCTCTTTATGTGTGTACTGTTAAGGTTATAAAGTGATTCTGCAATAGGCTTTCTTTCATTTCTCCCAAATGGAGTCCTTAAGCTAGTTGACAGGGTTCATGCACTTCCTTCTTTTAAATTTCAGGCTTCCTGCAGCCCACAGACTAGCTTTTGAGATATAATCTGTATGTTTTGTGTACCCAGAGCATGATTGTACAAGCAGATTTGGGAATTTTTGGTTCTGTCTGACTGTTGTTGCAGACAGATGTGACCTTCTTTCTGTGTCTGTCTATGTCAGGCTGAAGGATACTTGTGTGGTTTTCTTCTATGAGCATGGGGCAGCTACATTTGCAGCGTCACAGAAGGGCAGCATAATTGATTTAGTCATTGAAGACTGACAGAAGAAATACATTTAAAGAATGATTCTCAGATAAAAATCTCTCTTTGCTTATATTTTCAACTTGCCTTAAGAATCCCCTCATTATCTCTTGGACTTCCAGCTAAGAGAAGCGGAAGGTGCTGCTCCCAGCACCGTTTCTGCTATGTGAATCTTCTGCAGGCCGTAGCAGTCACGTAAATCTTGTCCATGCTCAGAGCAAATACCAGCTGTCCTTGCCTGCACCACTCTGACCCAGCTGGACGCAAGCCAGGTCTAAACTGGAAGGCATGTAGCTGTGTTAGCACGGCGCTGAGCCGGAGCGTCACACGAGCCTGAAAGCCCTGTCCCCAGCAAGGCTTATCAGCTCAAACTCAGTGCCTCGTTAATTGTACCTCAGCATCTTCTGGTCTGCTGCTGGCTTACATTCAGCCAGCCTGGAGTGCAGACAAATCCAGTCATGACTTGCCTGTAAACGCCAGGTAGTTGCAAGCCATGTTTCTTCACACAGCAGTCAGTCTTCCTTTCCCTAAACCCTCTTTAAAATAAGACTGTAAATATGTAGCAGAAGCCTTGTGCTTAGAGGCTTATCTCTCTAAGGAAGTGGCTCTTAAAATGTCTGGAGCCAAGTAGGGAGTATGCTTTGATAAATATAATGTTGATAAATAACCCCAGCTGTTTCTTCAAGAACACTTATCTGTCACTGCCTTTCTTGTTCAATGTTGTAATTGTTTTTCTTTAGTCACTTGGATTCAGGTGAAAAAATGTACCCTTGATATATATCACTTGAAGAAGTAATATTAAAAGTCAAACAAACTCCAAAATATATTTAAGCTTCCCTGCATCCTAGAGATATAATTTAAACTATCTAAGTGCTGTGGAACATACTATGTCATACTGCATTTAATGGCATAACATTTCTTAATTAACTTCTGAGTGACAGAAGATCTCACAACAGCAATTTTCAGGCATTGTGTAGTTTATTGTAGCTATAAAATTTATTATTGGCATATTAAAAGAAGGCAGGATGCCTAACTAATAGCTGCTTTAAGGGGATCTTTTAACTACAGTATTACAGAAATTATTGAAGTAAAAAAGTCTGTTCAGAACTTGAACAGTAATTTGCTTTGAAAACTTTCCTGCACGCTGAGTGAACTCACAACTCTAAATGTTTGTTTCTGCATTTCAAACAGCATAGTTTACTATACTGATGAATTAGCCACAAGGTAATTTTCACATTTCAGCAATGGAGATCTTATCATAATATCCAAAAGGCACATACTGTGCTACCATCTGCTTATTTTTTATTTTATTAAACTGAATGTGAGATCAAACTTTTTAAAAAAATATGTTGTTTAAAATATTTATTATCACTGAGCATCTGTGCATGGTAAATATAGATTTATTTTTAGCTTACAAAACTGTTTTTCTCAATTTTTTTTTTAATAATTATGTTTTATAATCACTTTCTTAATCCTTAAACACAATGTGCTTTGTGGGGTTTTTTTGTTTGTTTGGTTTACCAAAACTGTTTTTGGTTTCAATTTGGTTTATTTGCCAGAAACCAGCACATATTGTAAAGTGGGGGAAAAGCACACATAAACACACACACACACACACACAGAGAAAACCACAAAAGCCTACAAAATGTCAAGGAGAGAAAAATGAAGGCTTACGAGAGAGGGGAGAAAAACTTGTACAACCTAAGACAGAGTAACACCTCCATTCATCATGAGACTTTTGCTAGCAGAAAAGGAAGGACTGAATATTTATAAATGTGATGGTAGACAAAAAGGCCAACAAACCTGACTTGTGTCAAATCATGTCTGTGGAAATCAGTCCCTCAGAACTTTCCCAGTGAACAAGCATTTTAGTTTCTGAACCTTCTAGCCACATCTAGGATTTTCTTGAGGACTATTTTTATCTGGTGCTTAATGAATACCTCAAAACCTGTGTTTTCTCCATCACTCTAAAAAGATCGTTTCTACTTCACTTCCTTTTTTCTTAGTACACAAATTATTTGAAACCTTACAAGAAGACAGACTTATGATTTACTGTCATGTCAACTCCTTGAACAAAAAATACTTTTCCTTTGTCAGATAGTGACTCAGTGAAAGGTACAGAAAAGTATCTGTTCCCAAAAGTTGATTTTCTGACTTACTGCTGGAAAATACCTTGATTTCATTACACAGCTTTGTGGTTTGTTCTGCCTTTTGTATAAAGGTCCCACAATAAAAATAAAAAATAAAACCAACATTGGTAAGGTAGGTACCTGTCTGCACTGCAAAGTGAGGCCAGGACCATCAGTTTCTAGAAGAGGCTTGGTTTTGGTGCATAGCCAAAAGTGGAAATCTGTAAATGAAATGTGCAGTATGCATGTGTTTTATCATTGCTAAGACATAAAGCATTCATAGATTTACTTCTGATTGTCTATTGTGTCTATGTAAAGAGAACAGAATACAATCCCTAACCCTTTACTACAGACACATAGAGAATTATACTAAAAATCTTAAAATTGCATCCAGAATGAAAGCAGGTTATTCTTATAGATAGAATATTTTTTTTCAGTTTCTCTTCCACATCAGACATTTTCCCATGTTGTGCTATTTGCATCTCTTGCTGTATAGGATGTTCTAGAACTTATGCTTAGATCAAGCAGGTAAGAATTAGGACTTAAAAGAAACTGTATGGAAGAGCAAGTAGAGACAGAGCTATACCCTGGGGCTGCTTGAATGGCTGTAAGTGCTAATGGTGCAGGTAACTGCATTGCACCCCTGATGACCAAATAAATGATAAGTTCTTAGGTGTTCATAGGAATGGTCAAAGTTGATTGTAAATACCAATTTTCAGGAATTTACATAATAACTCTTGCTCCCTCTGCCCTTTTTATCTCTGTTTTTTCTGCCGTAAGAACTTCACCTTCCCCTGACATCAATATATTTTTTCCTTTCCTTTTATCAAAATAAAAAAGCGACAATAGATATAAAACCTAATGAAAACTAGTAGACTATATGTATTCAAGAGTTCAGTTTCTGCCTCTGGAAGGGACAAGTACAAGTTGTATCAACCTGTACCTTAATCCTACATAAGTTTTCAAAAGCTTGTGTTTTTGGTGAAGTAGATAATCTGTAAGTGCACCAGATATCTGGCAACAGCATTAAAAAAAAAAACCCAAACCCTCAGAGGGTTAACAATAACTTCACATATCATAAAATATATAGATTTTTGAAATAACTGTTCTTAATTTTGAGGTCTCCGGTGACGTCAGGCATGTAGCAGGGTGTGTTGGAATAGACAATTTCTAGATGTAATTATCACTAGAGCCATCTAGTGATAATGACTGAGAACAGTGGTCATCAAGTAGATAAGACCATCACAGTGGCAATTCCACTTTCCCCACTCTCTCCACCTGTAACATCTTGCTCTTATGACACTATTTTCTTCAGTTTTCTTTCCTATTTTGTGCTTTCATAAAGCTTTTCATTCTTCTCCAAAGTACATGGAACTATGTTATACAGCACCATTTGATGTATCAAGAATCACACAACACAGCAAACTGGCACCCCTTTCAGCTCTGTTCTGTCATTAGAAACAAAACCATATTGAACTTTACTCACATTATACTTTCAATTATTATAAACAAAAAATACCTTCACCCTGTATGAAAGTGTAATATATGATTTAGAATAAATTCGTNTTTACATAATAACTCTTGCTCCCTCTGCCCTTTTTATCTCTGTTTTTTCTGCCGTAAGAACTTCACCTTCCCCTGACACCAATATATTTTTTCCTTTCCTTTTATCAAAATAAAAAAGCGACAATAGATATAAAACCTAATGAAAACTAGTAGACTATATATATTCAAGAGTTCAGTTTCTGCCTCTGGAAGGGACAAGTACAAGTTGTATCAACCTGTACCTTAATCCTACATAAGTTTTCAAAAGCTTGTGTTTTTGGTGAAGTAGATAATCTGTAAGTGCACCAGATATCTGGCAACAGCATTAAAAAAAAAAACCCAAACCCTCAGAGGGTTAACAATAACTTCACATATCATAAAATATATAGATTTTTGAAATAACTGTTCTTAATTTTGAGGTCTCCGGTGACGTCAGGCATGTAGCAGGGTGTGTTGGAATAGACAATTTCTAGATGTAATTATCACTAGAGCCATCTAGTGATAATGACTGAGAACAGTGGTCATCAAGTAGATAAGACCATCACAGTGGCAATTCCACTTTCCCCACTCTCTCCACCTGTAACATCTTGCTCTTATGACACTATTTTCTTCAGTTTTCTTTCCTATTTTGTGCTTTCATAAAGCTTTTCATTCTTCTCCAAAGTACATGGAACTATGTTACACAGCACCATTTGATGTATCAAGAATCACACAACACAGCAAACTGGCACCCCTTTCAGCTCTGTTCTGTCATTAGAAACAAAACCATATTGAACTTTACTCACATTATACTTTCAATTATTATAAACAAAAAATACCTTCACCCTGTATGAAAGTGTAATATATGATTTAGAATAAATTCGTGCTAAGGACTAAAACTACAATATCTTTTAATGGAAACTCAGTAACGGGAAAGAGCAAAATGCACCAGGAAATAAGAGGAAAAGTATTCGCTACCAGGGATGAATTCCTGTCTCAAAAGAAAGGTTTTCTGGAGGATTATTTCATCTGGCAAAACACCAGCAATATGCATTAATGATAAGATGAATATTCATAGCCAGAAAAAGATATTCAAGAGGATTATCATCTAACAAGATTCCAGCGATAGGGGTATTCCAGGAAGCAGCCACAAGAAAGAACATGCATTAATATGTGAAAAAGGACAAGATTAATGAGGGGAAGCAGGAAGACCCCCCCAGTATCCCATGAAGTCTGAAAATAGTATAAAAAAGACCCTGTGGGGACAGTATTTCATGAACTACAGGGGTACAGAGCGGTCTAAACCCGGTTCACCCTGCACTTATCACCCGGCTCGATGCTGTTTTGCTTGTGGCTTTTTCCAGTTTTACTTTGATTGTTTAGTAAATTCTTCTAATCATTAAATTGGCTGATTCATTTAAAAGAAAAGCATGAGGAAGTCAGCTTTACTTACAAACTAATTATACTTTTTAACTATCAGATGCAAAAAATACTGAAGATCTTTAGCAGTATCACAAAATATTTCTCATTTGAGATTTTATTTTAACAAAAGGCAATAAATCAAAAAAATTAAGTGATGCATTTTCATACAGAAACTCCCTTCATGTAGTAGAATATTCTAAACTATTATAAAGACCTTCTCAGTCTTAAAATTTATGTTTGTTTTAAAAGCTTAGAAAAGTGGGATCTTGAAAAAGTAATGCAAGGGTTGAAAAGTCATGTTTTCTTTGCATTTAATGTAAAGATAAGTGTAAAAATATTTTATAACCTTGAACAGTTTACTCAGATACCTCCTTCCCCAATGCTGAAATGCTTGCTAAAAAAAAAATGAGACTATTGCTTCTACAGAAACAAAATTATATAATACTTAAGAAAGAAGAATGCAAGGAATACTTGCTAAAAACCATCCAAATACAGAAAATTAATAAATTTAATTATTTTGTGAGCTTTTATTATGAATGCTTCATTACTTACTGCCTGCTTCATGACTGATGTGGATACAGAGCTGTTGAATCAATTTTTGATTTTAGAGAAAGAACTGATTAGAAACAATGAGGATGAAATGACTGTAATGACTGTTAACTGGTGAAGAAATTATTAAGGCTGACACATCCAAGTCTACCTAAAAAAACAGATTTCCTGCCTTTTTAGATAGTGCTGAAAGTATTAGGTCCTTAAAAGATTTGACCCTCACTATATATGCTACAGAACTAGGATATTATTTCCTCTGAATTATAGTATCCAAGGGAATGCAGACAGGTTTGGAAAACTCATGAGATCTTTGAAGACTGAAGAGCTCTAGAGAAGACTATCCAGGACCTTGTTCACCGTGAAGAAACCCTCCAGGTTTCTTGACTGAAGAACCTTAGTAATTCTTCCAAGCATCCTCCATAACTGCTCATTACTTAAAATGAACTGACGAAATGAGGAAAAAAAGTGTTAAAAGTGAAAGGGGAAGGTATTAAAGCAAGTATCCTAGCTTCTGCTGATTGAAGCCATAATTCTGTGGATATAGAATCCATGTACAGGGTTACAGCTACAATTCAGGAATTTCCTGAATCAGATGTTTAGAACTCTGGAGGTTATATAACTGGAAGGCATTCCTAATGATTATTCTCTTTCATACACTTTTTCCTGAATGCTTACTTTTGTCTACTTTTATAAACAGGAGGCTGGGCTAAATGGGTCTTTTTGTGATCCAGTACAACAGGTGCTACTTAGCAGATGGATTTTTAGGAATAAGATCTTTAAACAGTAAGGACTTTTCAACACTAATTTTAACAAAACAGGCATTTTGTCACAGCACTGTTTGCATTCTGCAGAAATCCACAGGAAAGAAATTGCTTTACTATTGTCCCCCACTTGGAATGCTAATAAATAAATAATACATCTGGCAGTGAGTTCTCTCTCAATCTCAGTGACTACTGGTAAAATAAGAGGTAGCCTGCAATCAGGAAGGTATTTGTAGTTAAAGGAACTGAAGCATAAAGTGTGATGTTTTAGCTTTAAAGTGTCAGAAGCAAATCCTTATTTATTCTGACCTCTCTACATTATGCATTTTTCTGATCAACTCTCTGATAGTGCTGCTCTTTGGAGTAAATAGACCTGTCAGAGCAGGTTTCCACTGTGATTGGATCAGAGCCTGGAAGTCATTGTACAGTTTCTTCACCATAAAATTCTTCTCAGTGTCTTCTCAGCCTTGCAAAAGGAAGTTAAACATATCCCGCTATGCGGCAATATTACGGTTTTACTTGTTGCTTAATGTTTTCACTGATGCTTTCTTCATCATCCTCAGGGCACAAACATTTTAGTATTTTAAACCATCTGTTAAATTAAAATTCTTCTTAAGAAAAAACATACTTTCATAGCTCCTGTTATCTTCTTTTACAAAGTGCACATTTGCAAGTTGTGTAATGTCTATGGTATCTGCTCTGAAAGCCCCACCAATTAAAATTTGTGAATATTGAACAATTTTGTTCTTAAAATTCTATAGATATTAAACTAAGATTACATTCTTAAGACAGAAATGATGTAACTTTTTCTTTCAGCTTCAGAGAAATTTTATATTAAAGATGAAGGACCATTTTGCATTTAAAAGAGATGTATGTGGAAGTTATTCATAATGCTATCCCTCTCAAAGAAACAGTCTGAATTAATTCATTTGGTCTCCAAGACAACAGCCATGGGTTTCTTATGACAAACAAAGATTCTAATTAATGACATCTAGGTATCTGCAGGCATCATTGCTGATCTATGGTCTTTTGTGTCTGATCTATCTGAAAACTGTCTGTGTTACATGAGCAGAGGGAAGATATGTCTATGGTGTGAAAGTAAGTGAACAGATGAAAGTGAGAATAATTAAAAAACTATTTTTAAAATAGTGATAGGGATTTTTTTGTCCTCTTCATACTTCCCTTGATGATGGGAGAATGGGTCCTTTACACTCCTGACTATCAGTTGTTTTTCTTTTGTAGGATGCTTAATGATCATTATGCCAGATTATCTATGAGTTTTCCTTAGGGTTTTGAGGGCACCTCTGTTCCCTGGCTTAGCTTCTTCTGAAGGAGATCTAGTGTCAACATATGGAATGCATACCCAGAATATTTCCATTGTTTCCTTCCTTGTATGCAGCAGAAAATTGATATAGTGTTTTTTTATTATTATTTTCATTGCTTTGTGGAACTTTGTAGAGAATGCCTAGAGGGTTTGGTGGTGGTTTTTCATTTTTGGGGTTAAGCATTGGGGTTTCTTTTGGAGTAGGAAAGGTGCTTCTTTGGTTGGTTGGTTGGTTGGTTGGTTGGTTGGTTGGTTTTGTTGTGGGGTTCTTTGTTTTGTTTTGTTGGAATTTCTTCATTGATGTTGGTTTTGGGTTTGGTTTGGATGGTTTGGTTTGGTTTACTTTTGTTTCTTTAGCATGCTTTGATTGCCTGACAACATTATTTGAATTTACTGCTTTCACATCTTGCATGGATTGGCAAAGAAGTGTGATGGTTACTTTTACCTGGCTTTTTTGGCGTAGTTTTTGCTCTCACTTATCCTGTTCTACTATAGTTAAGTTCATTGTAGAGAAAGACAGTTTTTTTCTGCTGTGACATTCATATTTTGTTTGGACTGTTGTAGGCATTCGAGAAGCCAATTCAGTGGAATATGCTGGGGTGGCAATGCAGATTGTTGTAGCTGACAGTCTTAAGTGTTCTCACTCATTCTTGTCACAGCAGTCCTGAATTGAGAGTATAGTTTTATCTCCTTTGAGTAGGGTTTTCTGTGCTGTGACTTAGACCAGTGTGTTAAGAGTATAGAGATTTGTGAGAAAATAAACTCCTTTGCTCCAGCGGATCCTAAGGAATCACAGGGGGAGGGTGCAGCTAGGCTTAACTTCTGATTAGAACCAGTTTGGAAATATAAGTCTGGTTGTGTTCAGTAAGACCCTAGATGCATAAATAATGGGGGCTACACTCTAAGTATGGTCTGATTCACAAGAGAGTCACAAAGAGAGAGTTTTAACCAATTAAACACTAAAAATCTCGATGAATTCAAAAGGATCTTTCAGGAACACAGATTCACCAATAGTGGAGCTTATTGGACCAACAGGTTATAGAATCTTTCAGATTGCTGGTGATAAATTTACTGCACACACAAAATAGAAGTGTAGAGCACTGTGAACAAGAGTTCCTGGGTATAATCCAGTGCAGTTGGATGTGTAAATCTTATCACGGAGGTGCCCCCACTTTGGGGAGGAAAGAGGAGCAAGCCTTATCCACTTGCAAGCAAGGTCACCGTATTTTCATCCTCTATTGCTGAGGGTTCCAAAAGCCAGTTTATACTTTCGGGATAAGTGGAGGTGAGAGTGTAGCCAAATATTTTGTTACCACCATCATAAATGGAGGGGGGAGGCAATTTATGTGTAAATGAAGGATATCAAGATTTACAAAGAAAGGTTGGAAAGACTGTGAGTCTTGCACAAGGATGTAATGGAACTGGGACAGATTAGTGTCTCACATTTCCACCTGGCCGATTGCAGAAAAAAGAGCTGTCTGGAATCTGCCTGTCAACCTGTCACCACCTCAGCAGGACACCATGTCCACAGAAATTCCATCATATCAATGGAAATCCCATCACCACATATCTCATGAAAATCCCTTTACCACATATCTTGTGACATACGTCATAGCTGTAGGCCTCATTCCCACACAGTGTCATAAAGCATATTTAGAGACCTCTGGAAGATAGATATTTATCAGTCCCAAAATATACAGGTTATTTGGACAATTGATCTTTGAAAAGAAAAAAAGAGGGAGAAACTACACATGGATGCCAGCAATCCAGCTCTTGCAGTAGAGGAAGGAATATGAGAAAATTCTGAATAAGTTGGTTAATTCCTTTTTTTTCCACACAAAGACAACATTTGAAGGTCACTTCAAGGCATGATGATTATCATGACTCTGGATGCCATAAAATCATTTCAGACAGGGGAGGTGAAGGATAGAGCACAGTTCAGGATGTGGTAATTTGGCACAGTTGATAGTTTCCTGGCCAATAGGGAGGGTTGTGTTCTGTTTATTCACACATCTAGAAGAGTGCAATGAACAGGCAGCTTAAAATAATATCCTGTATAAGCCATAAAAAAAACCTCACTCTTTATTCCTGTGAATGTGTCTAAGCATGAAATTCCATTAAAAATGGACAAGAAAAACTGGGTTTAATTTCTATTTCTGAAGGGTTGCTTTTCTTTTTATGCCTGGTTACTTGTTTCTTTTCTGAGGTGAAATAGTGGATTCTATCAGTTGATGCTTTTAACTGCTCTCCACTCATCCCCCTCCAGTGAGGCCATGCATTTCTATCCAGGAGGGCTTTGCCTCTTTATTACTTCCTCTGATATGAGCAGCAACCCATGGAAAGGACTACAGTGAACCATATAACATCATTACTATTAATGGGTTCAGAAAGTAGAGTCCATGAACATACACTAGTTCAAGCCTGAAAAAAAAAATGTCGAGGTTTTACCTCATCTCATTCAAATGATGAATGAAAATGTTGAACCATTTCAACAAGATGTATGAACACTCTGAACCAAGGAAGGATGTTCAGGCAGACTGCATGTGTGAAATCTATGGTTATGAAAGATGACTGCAGTCTCTTTCTGTATCAGTATTAATGATGCTTATAACGCATTCCTGAATATACACATTTGCTTACAGATATAGATAGATTTGAAGGCATGTCATGCCTTCTGGCCTTTTTCCTAGATTAGAATAGTGAATATAGATTAGTGAAAAATGCTGCCATAGTTCAGCTTCGTAACTTCACTAATGTAAGTTGAAAAAGTTCGGTTATCATTTGACAAATGGTGCTGTCTACATCAAATCCTCTGGACCATGTAAATTTTCATCTAGAGATGTGCCAAAGTTCTTGAGAATTATTTGGGCAGCTGCTGAACTGTTACCCACTAGTTCACAGACAGAACTTTCACCTCCTCCTTTCTTTCCACTTCAGTAAATCTGGCTAGAAAATTTGTTAGCACAGTGGGGGAGGCTTGGTTTCACTAAAATATTTTATTTATCTTTTAACATACTTTTGCACTATAGTCACAAGCGCACTGGCATACTTTTATGGCATGCCATGGAACTGCTGAGATGGTAATATAATATCACAGAATATCCAATATTATTTTTAATTGATTGAACTGGTGATGAACCGATCATTGTGAGCCATGCTTTAATGTTCTCTTGGTAGAAAAGTCCAGGGTGACTTTTTGGATTGTAGACCTTCTTGACTAGCAGAAGCACTACAAAAAGCTGGCAGCTTGGGAAGCAAACACAAGAGATGTAATGAAACATTGCCCATTCCATGTCCTACTGGCATTCCCTGACCTTGATCCAAAAGAAGTATTGCAGTTACCAATGCACAGGAAGCTGAGAGTAAGTTCAGTAGTTCCTACCAGGAAAAGAAGGGTTTTGGGCAGTGAAATTTGCATAGTGAACATTAAATTCAATTTATTTCATTCAAACACAGCGCTCTCAACCCTGAGCCTCAAGCTGTCTGCCTGATAGTACTGCAACTTCTTGTGTAGCAGGTAATGGAGTACTGTTTCTTGGGCATATAATTTTATTATATTTACATTATAACATTACATGTTAACATGTAAATGACAGAGATTTTTATACATGCAAGTATTTATATTGAATAAAACAATTAGAATTGTCTTTTCTCCAATTAGCTCTTATCAGGATAGAATAGTTACATTTGGATTTCCAGTTGAGTCACAATATACTTATACTGAGGAAAAAAAAGCAAGAACATATGTTCTAATTGTCAGTGACTTGGGCCTGAAATCATTTGTGGTAAATTCTGACAGACATATCTTGTGGAAGGAAATTTTGAACCATCGTATCAAACAATTATCATTAAATTGAAGAATATTTATTAAATTAAGTTTATGCTTTCAAAATAGCCTATAAATTCAGAAGGGAGTTGCATGAAGAAATATCTAGAGTAAATGATGCTGGTACTGTCCACCTCTTCAGCAAAATATGTCAGGCTCAAAAAAACATAAAATGATCCAGGCTTAGAACAGATTGATAGTAATTCTTCATGAATAGCAAACAGAGGCAGCAGAGATCCTTCCAAGAATAAAATTATATTGTGACTTCATAGGTGGAACTACTGCATAGTATGGGATTCTTTACAAGGGCACTTCTTCAAAATTTTATATAACACAAAATACCACTTTTCTGAAAAAAATGCTAAGTGTAGGCAATAGTGACTGTCTATATAACAATGGAAGTTTGAAATATTTTATGATGTCCAGGCATGATCAGTGAAAACAAATTTTAGGTCTCTAAGCAGAATCTGATGTAGCCAGAGGTAAAATGAAGACCAAACAGTCCATTAATTTCCCCACCAAACTGGAGCCAAATGTCTCACAAAATTAATTCATTTAGCAGAAAATGTTACCCATTAAGACAACAGAAATAGCTCCAGACTGTAAAAATAAATAAGTGAAAACTAATAGTCATAATTAAAAAGTTGCAATAGAAAGCATAGAGTAGATAAAAATTTATCATGAAATATCAAGTGAAATATCGAAGTTAAGAGTTCACTGTTTAGGAAGAATTCATTCCAATAAAGCTCTTAGCTATATCATTCAAATATTTCCTGTTAACTTTTTACAATATATATAGACAAAAAACCTAAGAAAATATTAAATATACATGAAATAATGTAAAAGTTAGTGAATTAAATAGAACTTCTTTGCAACAGAATATTTTACTCAGCTTTATCAAATTTACCATGCTTTATTTCAACCTTGTATGAATGCCATGGCTAGAACTAACAAATGCCCACCTAGTCTAAATTACATAATTGGAAATGCTTTTATCACAATCCATTTGTGGTCATGCAAATTTATAAATTCATCTAGCCTTAACTTAAAAATATAAAGTAATGGCAAAGTCACAATATTCCAATGCAATTTTTTTCTTTAGATAACTACAAAGTGTGTTTCTGATTCACTTTTGCCATTATATACTGGCTAAACAGATGGTAGGTCCCTCTGAAATTTCTTTATCTGTTTTTTGTATCAGCATTTACAGACCTTGATCAGTACTTACATTAACCTTTCAGGGATTTAATAAGATAAATAGATTTATCTCCTTACATCCCTCACTTTTTGGATGGCAATGTTTGACTATAAAATGTAATTGGCAGCTAAAATATTGTTGATTAGAGTCAGCCTCAAAACCTCTTTGCCAGACACTGCTGAGAATGTCAGTTCTAAGTCATGAGGAAAAGCTCATAGAGTTCTTAATTCTTCAACTTATCAACTTCTAATGTTGTTTTTAGTATGATGCACATATGCATCCTCATCTGAAAATTTGCAGATGACCCCAAGCTGAGTAGTGCAGTTGAAACACCTAAAGGATGAGATGCCATCCAGAGGGACCTGAACAGGCTCAAGAAGTGGGCACACTTGGACGTCATGAGGTTCAACAAGGCCAAGTGCCAGGTGCTGCTCCTGGGTCAGGGCAAACCCTGCTACCAGCACAGGCTGGGCTGTGAAAAGGTTGAGAGCAACCCTGTTAGGAAGGACTTGGGGTGCTGGTGGATGAGAGGCTGGACACAACCCACCAATGTGCACTCACATCCCTGTCTCCTGGGCTGCACCCAGAGCAGCTTGGCCAGCAGTGTGAGGGAGGGGATTCGATCCCTCTGCACTGCTCTGGTGAGATCTCACCAGCAGTGCTGCAGCTGCACCCAGCTCTGGGGTCCCAGCGCAGGAAGGACATGACCTATTGGAGCAAGTCTAGTGGAGGCCACCAAGATGAGAACTGTGAGAGAGTAGATTTAGATTATATATTAGAAAAAAATTTCTAAGGTAGTAGGGCACTGGAACTGTTTGTCCAAAGCAGACATGGATGCTCCATGTCTGGAAGTGTTCAAGGCCAGGATGGTTGGGGCTTTGAGCAATTTGGTCCAGTGAAAGTTGTCTCTATCCATGCAGGGAGATTGGAGCTAGATGATCTTTAAGGTCTGTTCCAACCCAAACCATTCTATGATTCTATGATCCTCTGAATATTTTCACCAAAATCCAGATGCCACATGGAATGAATGTATTTAAACAGTTATTGAGGTTTTTCAGTAAAATACGTATTCTACTTTTTTAATTGTCCAAGAAAACAGAAGATAGCCACTTCAGTCTCTCATTTGTGCCTCCATCCACTTGTCCTCATCTCCAGTTAAAGATAAAAGAAATAGCTAAAAGTTCTTATCTAATGTATACAAACCATCTCATCATAGAGATTGCTTCCTGTTTATTCTTCAGCTCTATAAAAAGGTCAAACCATTCTCCTTTAGAGACATTTATTTTTCAGAACCGTGGCTTGCAGCTGCCCAATGGTTAGCCTCAACGTGAGATCTGTGGGTAGAACAGTCCAGGTCACAGCCTGAATTTTAGTTTTTCACCCCAATTCTCTTACGTACAAAATGCTTATGTTAGTTCTCGGCTTGTCATGTTATGGACAAGCAGAGAAATACTACCTTCACACAGATTTACAAAGGATCAAATCGCTTTTTAAGTTGTCCTTTATGTTTACATATGTTGCAGAGTATGATGAAATGTTTTTTTCTTGAGTAGCATGAGGGTGTAGTGGGTTGACACTGATTGTCGGCTAGACCGCCACCCAGCCACTTAGTTCTTGTCAACCGGACATATGCAGAAATAAGATGAAAATTCGTAAAGACTGAGATAAGAACAGGGAGATTGCTGACAGTAATTACACTGACAAAATGGACCCAGTTTAGGGAAAATTAGTTTCATTTCATGTCAGTTAAAAAGAGTTGGATGGTGAGCAAAAAAGAAAAAAAAGTAAGCCATCTTCCCTCCATTCCCCCTTGTTTCCAGGCTCACGGCCAGTCGTTCATTCTCAACAATCTTCACGAAGGGGCACGTAGGAAAGGGAATGAGAGTGAGGTCAGCCCATAGCAGCTCCTCTTTGCCGATCCTTTCTCCATAAGCCTCCTGCTTCACAGCCCGGAACATGCCCGGTGTCCGCAGGGAAGCGCTGCCCGGCCGGGGTCTCTCCCGGGCCGCGGGGCCCTCCCTGCCGGGTCCGCGCTGCCCCGTCCCTGCTCCCGCTGTCCCCTGGGGGCTGGCAGGGCTGTTTCTGGCTGGGCTCCCCTGGCTCAGCCCCGGCTGCCGGGCAGCGTTTTGCCCTCCCTTGCGCAGGCTTTCCCCGGGGCTCTGTCCCGCCCGCCCGTGGCTGAGGGGCTCGGCCGGGCCCTGCGCTGGGGCCGCTGCAGCCGCCGGCACCGCCTGGGGCCGGCCCGGGCAGCCCCGGCAGGGAAAACCCAGCTGAGAGGCGTGAAATCATGGAGATTCCACCAGCTACTGCTCTCTTCCTCAGCTCTGTGTTGTGTTACTTCCCCATTGTACGGCACGCCGGTAGGGATTGGAAAGAGAAATGAAGTGTATTCTAGAATTTTTTTTTTTTTTTTTTTGGTCAGAAACCAAGGATTGGTTGATACATTTAACAGTTTGGTCTGGATAAGTGTAATTAAAAGTAGAATAAAAATAAACTTAATATACAGTGAGTTGTGCTGTTAACTGTTAACGCTTATCCGTTAGTGATCGTTTTTGGTCAAGGTGTCTCTATCTTACCTTGATTGTAGACTTTTAATCTCCTGGGTCTCTGTGTTAAGGAGTTGACAACTGAGGATATAGGATCCTACAGCTTGACGTTGTTGTTTATACTAATAAAATATTCAAATTGCCTGCAGACAAAATTAAAAAAAAAACAAACCCAAAACAAAAAATCCCCTTAAAAACGACAACAAAAAGAAAACAAAAACAAAACACCTGAGGCAGAAAGCAAAGACAGCATATCAGGTCGTGGAAATCTCGAGTTGGAGTTTGCTTCAGGAAGACTCAGGGTATTGCTCCCAGAAGTTGTAATCAGACAGCTGCCTACTGCCAAGGCTCCTGAGAATCACAGAGAGTGCTGGTAAATCCAAGGTTAAATTATCCTTGATTCTCTGGCTAATTAATTTTCCAAAGAAAATTTTGTAAAGCATCAAAATGAAGGGGTGGAAATTCTGCACTGGTAAAAGCACATACTTTGAGGAAGCTTTTATAACAAGACTGAATATTGAATGAGGATTAAGGGTATATGATTTTGTGATGATTGTTTTTTGAATAGGTGTATGTAGCACTTACATCAGAAGTACCAAACAGAGGCATGCATAAATGTCTGTGAGATGATTCTGCTGTCCTATAAAAAAGAAACCATCCTGGAACACACTTTTGGCACAACTAAGACTGATCAAGTTAACTAGATCCACAGTCTTAATTTCTATATACCATACTTTTGCAAGTATGTTATGGTGCTTGCTAAAAAGCTGTTGAAGTGGCTTGTCATTTGTGGCTGAGACTCTATGGCTTGTCCTAGAAATGTCTCCATTTATTTTTAATAAGTACACTTAATTATTTTTGTAATTCTTGTTATTTTGGAGGTTAGGTAATTTTTAAATTGAGGCCAACCTATGAAGCCATTGGTTTTGTCTACAGAGAACAGGTGTGCTGCATTTTGCAGCAGTACATGAATTAAAAGCTTAAATTTCATAGGTGAATTTTACATCGTCTCACCTATATAGCAAATCTCTGCAGAAGAATTCTCAGAAAACAGCTGGAATATATAGAAAACCATTCTACTTTTAATAAAATTTTATATTATTGTGGATAGTTAACTTAGGAAGGCTACCACATGGAATGTTCACATTTACAGCATATAAGATTTCCATACTTTTATTGCCATTGTTAATGTTGCATTGCATATTGATTGTCATACACGTACTATTGTGTGATGCGTAGTGAGAAGTGTTTGCCAAATTTTGTCAATGAATCCTTAATAGAATAAAAAAAGTAATCTTAAAACATTAGACTAAAAATGTGGAAGTGTAAAGAGAGAAAAGTTTCATATTTCTCAGTAATTTCTTTGAATATAACAATTCCTTAACTCCCATCACTCACTCATCCCTGATTCACTGACATTACTTACTCTTTCTAGTAAACCAAAACATTCTAAAGATACTAGGTTTCAGTTCAACACATGAAAGTAATTATTCTTGCATCTTTCACTTCCAAGTGGAAAAATATGAAGTTAACCATATGCACCAGTTTACAGTGTATATATATATACATATATATATATATACAGTCTTTCTATACCCTGATAAACAGAAAGGACAAGTAATTGTCCCTGATTCTAGAGTTGAGTAGCCCAGACTGGATCATATCCATGCTGCCTGGGGCTTGCTGCCCCTAGAACAGACTGGCTATGTCCACATTGCACAACATAAGAGTGTCAGGAAGTTCTCCTGTGGCCCTAAAATTGGTATTTTGGTACATTTGTGTGAGTTAATTGTGTCTGAATAAATGTGAGACTTGTGTTACTGCCCACCAATTTGCTCTCTGCAAAACACGGTGGTGGTGTGCTTTAAACCTCAGATGAACACCTGCAAAAGGTTTGAAGGCACAAGTGGGGCAGAGCCAGAGGACTGTACAGGTTGAAAAGAGTCAAAACTTGTGTGTCTCCTTAATTCTGCTTATTGAATCATGATTTGTTATGTATAATTTCTGTTGGTGAGATTCAGAGCAGAGCTTGGGAACAAGCTGTTAATTAAGGAACGGTCAGGAGCCCTATGTTGGGATTCATTCTTTGGTCTTCTAGAAGTGGGAATATGTACAGGCAGTCTCTAAACTGGCTTCCTTCACCTTGTGAATCGCTGAAAATTTTGTGGATTAAGTTCAATTTTGTTTCGTATGGGTTTTTTTCCATTGATCAGCTCAATCTTTTGAGTTTCTGGAATTTAAAGTCTGAGTCTATTTTTTCTGTTTCTTTTCCTATAGAGTAAGTGGAAGGCTGAAGTCTTGCTCCTTAATTATCACTTGTAAAATGAACCTTGCAAGAATATCTATCATGGCTGCCTGTTTCCTCATTATCTCTGTGGACACTGTCTTATTGTTTTAAATGCTTTTCATCTTTTGATTATGATAGGGTTTTTTTGAAATTTTGTTTGCGTTTGTTTGGAGGGTTGAATCCCTTTTTTTAAAGGAGGGACTTAAACTATCCCTTTTTAAAATTCTGAGGTTATGTAGTAAAATACACGATTTACAGTGTGTTTAAAATGATAAATTTTGCAAAACATTTGAGCTTCTTACAGACTAATTACAAACCACTGTCACTCAGCTCTACAGCTCCTATTCTCCAGCAGTGTTATTTTTGGACAGTAGCTATAATTACTAAGAATTAATATTTTCCAATAACTATTTGATCCAAGAATCTGAAACTGTGACTACAACTGCAGGCTGTTTATATCAGAAATTTCTCATCTGATCTTCCCTGATCACTCTTCTATAAACTATCAGCTATGGTGAATAGAATGTAGTTCTTGGTATAATAAGTTCTCTAACGCATCTGCTTCAACAGCCCTTGCTTTAAAGTTTTAGAAAGGGTCAGTGAACCCACCTTGACTAAAGTGGTATGTATGAGAAAGAGTTTTCTTCCATAATTTTTTAGTGCAGCGGGAGCTCTATGAGTAATTCCATTTTGACATTAAAATGGATGTTGATCAGTCCTGTATTCTTCCCTTTTTCTTTTTTTATCCTTTTTAATCAATCAAATTTGTCATTAAAATTTTTATTGCCAGCATTTCTTCGATGCCTCTGTGACTGTACAATTGAATTCTGTCAACTGAATTTTATATTCTATTGTCAGCTTCCTTGTGCTGGTAAAGACATCCTGGAATCAATCCTTAGCATTTCATTGCCTTTCTACATGAATCGTCCCAGAATTAGATTTAGTATTTGACATGTTTTTGGTGCACTGTAACCAATCCATCTCCAGCAAAAGCTACATATATCAACATTTTAGGTTTTAGCTCCACCTTTGCATGCCTCCCATACTCTGCAGTTCAAAGGGTACCCATCAGGTGAGCCAAACCTTTCCTGTGGATTTTGGGGAAAATACTGCTGCAGAACTTCAGCAGTGAATGGTTTACAATTACCCAGAGCTCAGTTCTGTTGAGTATATCAAGAATGTACCTCTGTCTTGAAGATTTATCACAAACATCTCTCTGATTGTACGCTATGTGGAGTCTATATGAAAAGTTTCATTTTTAAGTCTTTCAGTGGTTTTCCATGTGCTTTTACAAAATTGTTTTAATCTTTGCAAACCATGGTCCTTATTTCCATGGCGAAATACTGCTCAGGTTTGTTAAATTCCGTATTGCAGGTATTTTTGTCCCTTAAAGCATGGTTTGTCTGCATTATGAAGACTATGTGGAAATGCTAATGAAATTTCTTTGCCTCTTTGTATTACTATGTATCTTTGTTATTTCTCTCTGATTCCAATTGATATTTTTTTCTCTTCCTACCAAATTTATAATATGGCATAACACTACTTTGCAGCTTGTAAAATCTTCATTTCTTTATATAAAATCTTCTGGCAGTTGTTTTCTCAGTCTGATGATCGCAGCCAGGACCTGTCTATAAATTAGGATTTCAGAAGCCATCCTATCCATATACATCTGTGATTAGATGATCCAAATGCTGATATAAATAACTGTGAAATTTCTCGCCATTTCAAAATTACAAGCAAAATAGTATGTATCAAGTTCATTTTGTTCTTTACATCTCCATAGGACAGCATGAAAATTGTGTCAGAATTTTTAACTTGACTTTCACTACTTTATTCCGGAAGAGGGAGGAGAGAACGAGGTACTGTGTTTCCAAACAAAGAAGACTGAGTTTTCTTAGAAAATCTGGAAAAAAGGAAGTCCAAAAAGTTGAAACTTGGGAAAAAAAAAAAAAAAAAAAAAAAGGAAGAGAGTTTTTGGATTTTACTTAAACTATT
>WBMY01000380.1:341123-391700 GCA_013397315.1 Donacobius atricapilla | reverse complement strand
TTACCTGGTGATGGTTTCTTGCTCTGTTTGCTTTTTAGGGGATCCAGATACCTACATGAACAGATTTCATATTTGTTTAAATCATTTCTTCTTGTGTATTGGGTTCCTTGAGAGATTCAGTTGTAACTGAGTCTTCTTCTTTGATTTTATTACGTGTATTTTTCACCTTTTTACTTCACAAAGTGCTATTCTTTTCCCACATGAACTTCTAATGTCTTGCAGGTACAAGTACATTCCTAGATGGTTTTTAATAGGGAGTTCATATTTGACCTCATTAGGACGATAACCCTTCATCTCTCAAATCCAAGAAGCTTTAAAGAAACAGGAGAAACAGGCAGCAATAACTGTGGATATCTCATAGCTTAATAACAAAACAACCAATTACCTTAATATCAATACCCAATTAGCTTAATAATCAAATTACCGCACCAAAAGTTTTCCATTACTTGCCTTTTACCCTGTTGCATACAGTATACCTATGACAGCCTTGGCTGGCTCCAAGGACACTGCTATTATGATTCAGTGTGGACAAAATGAAGTTTAAGAACATACATTTGAAGCCTTTTGATGTGGGTGTTTCAATGAAAGGTAATATTAAGCTCTTGCTGAGAGCTAACATGGTCCCACAGAAAAACAGTAACTGCAAGAAGTGTTCCCATGAATCAGCCATTTTGTTAAAAGAGTGTTTTAGCAGAGCAGTGTTGACAAGATCCATTTCAGCTGAGTGAGAATACCAGGTTGCTTTTACTGACTGATCAATGACCTATCATGATACAATAAATCTGTGAGCAACAGGATGGCAATGACTGACCCTACAGTATGTATATGAAAATACATAACTTATGGTCTACATTATTAGTACCATACAGCATGACATCAGGTGAGTCAGGAATCCTTTCTTAGCATTTATCTGGAAATATAGCTGGATGGAACATCTTGTGATAGGAGAGAGCAGGGAAAAATGATGTATGAATTCCACAAACAGGATCATAAGCTGTCAGGCAATGATAGCAGTGTGCAATATTAATATATGCATCTCGAATGGGGAAGTGATAAATGAGACAGCCCTGTGACAAATTGCATAGGCATGTAATAAATAAGTTTACCACATAACTCTGCAATTTATCAGATGCCTTTTGCCATTACCTGCCCAATAATCCATCTCTCAGGGATTTATTTTCACAATCCAGATTTCCTTAGCAGCTTGAAACACCCTACTTCTTTTAAAGTTCAACCTGTCAAAAAAACTTTTCCCTTGTTCTCCCTACGGTGAGCTAGCCTGGGTTGTTGAACATTAACAACTTTGATATACATGAAGATATCCTCACAATTCTGGCATACATTCATCCTGAAAAATCATAATTTTCTGCATTTCACAGTGGGCCATGTAACTCTTTATTCTATTAAGATCTCCTGCATATATTCTTTGAAACTATTTTACTTTTCTACATGTTTTTGCTTCCCATTGCAGTTAGCCATGTACTGCTTCACCTGTATTTTTGTGGATTTAAAATAAATGCAGTATTCCACTTCTTAAGGAATGTAGCCTACTAACTTTGCCTGCTAAATTAATCTCCCCGAATTTATTAACACACCTTCATATCCCAATTAGTCTGAAACACCAACTGTTTCTAATAATAAATATACTTCCGTCTTTTACCCCTGCTTTCTTTTCACTGAGAAATTGCTTCTAGAAAAGCTCAAAACCAAAAGCCTGTGTGGATTACTGACTTCAAATGTGCTACCTCATAATTATTACAAGCGAACGTCATTTAACAGGTAATGACATATTGAACAGGAGATGATTTAAAAATGCTTGGGCAAATTATAATTTTCATTTTTAAGTGATGTGTTTTTGTGGGCATGGTTTCTTTGAACAAAAGTGTAGGTCTTTTTCAAGATGGCATTTTGGGGGGCAATTATAAGATTTTATGAAATTTCTCCTAATATGGTTTCTTTGGGTTTTTTTCCATTTTGAATTTCCCCATTTTATCCACTTGCTTTGAAGATTCCTAAGAAGTCTGTCATAGTGCTCGGACTGGATAGTACAACAGTTCTCTACTGTTTGTTTGTTGTTTGTTTGGGGGTTTTCATAAATAATGTAAAAAATAACTTTATTTTAGAAATTTCTGATAAAAGTTTCAGTGTCATATTTTAAGAACTAATACCTACAATTTATTGTCTCATCAGCTCCACTGCCTAAAACAGAATTTATTTTCTTCAGATTTGATGCTGTGAAAATATTTTAAATCTTACATGATTATTCTTATTTGGGATGAAATGAAGCTCTAAAAACTAATGGAAAGCCTTGTGTCTATGAAAGAGATAAAAATGAAATTTTCATTATGAACTTATTTCCCCAAAAATGGTTAGGAAACCCCATGGTACTTCAACGTTCATAAGATTTGGGACATTATTGTCTTAATTTTGTAAGACAGATGTACAGATAAATTTCCTTGAAGTCATTTGCAAGTGGTTTTTGTCTGCTTTTCAAACCCCGTATAGTTGGATTAGTAGAATTCTACTATTTTGATTTTATGCAAAAAAATTCTTAAAGGAGAAATTGAATAAAAACACATGAACAAAAATAAGTTTAGATAAGACTGCCTATATTAGTTTCTCTCACTCTTTTAGACTTTTGAAATCTATCCAAATTCATACTGATTTCCTCTACCTATATATTAAAGAATTAATTTTTAGATTTTGTCATGTTTTTCTATCAGTACCAATGTAGTCATGGGAAGATTTATTTTAAGGGAACTTGCCTTCTAACAACATGATTGGCAAATTATAGAAGTTTTTAATTTACTGGGTTTGCTGTCTTAGTAACCATTTCTATTTGACTTTATGGGCTGCCATGAGTCATCTTTCAGGATAACCAACAGTAACTACCCAGAAATTGTGTGTGCCCATGTGTTTTATACTCATAAAGATCAAAAACTGCAATAATATGCATAAGGTAAATACTTGTAAGTTATTTATCGTGTATTATTTCAGTCAAGCAGTCTAAATCTTGAAGCTCTGCATATGTTTGGTGTTTGTTATAAGTACTGTGTGTTACTTCTTGATGAGGGATGTGCTGTGTCCAAATGACGGCCCATCACTGCTAATATGGAAGTCACTCTAACTCCTCTTTGGCAAGGTTTGCTATATATAGGCATTCAGCCAGCACAATGTTAAAAGGTCATAAAATGGGAATTAATGAGGTTTATCCAAGAGTGGGCTATTCCAAATGTCAAGCTCGATCTTGGCAAGATACCTGACATACTATTCTTCTTGTCTCCCATTTGGATAGACCACCATACTGTAGGCTTATTTTACTCAGAGCACTACCAAAATACCTCCTTCTGGCCAGACATAATGTAAACAACAAAGGTATTTGAACTAACTCATTCAAAGAGGGTTTTTTGGTTGCTTACATGGTTTTAGTGCTTTTAATACATAATGTCTAGGATGAATATTCTAAACACATCTACCTCCAGTGAGAGGTGGGCTCCAACAATCTTTTAAAATTCTCTTTGTAGGGATTCAAAGTCTGCGGAGTTCATAATTCATGAGATGTAGCCGTTTCAATAATATTCTCTTTTTAAAGGCTAGGGAACATTCATAGAAGTGTGTTCTGCATATGACCTGCAGACCTGGCCCCTTTTTGAACTCTGGGACCGCTGTCTCCTCTCCCACCTCACACGTGGATTTTCTACTTTGAAATCTCAAGAGCAGAGATGGATTTCATTGAAATATGCTGCAGAAACCCTCTGAGTTCTCTACTGAGAGAGGAAACCTAGTTACACTGCTGTGTCCCTGGTTTAGCTTAGCCAAACACCACGTGAGCTGACTGCCTTTTAGAGAGAGTTTTCGTGTGAAGAGGGTCAAAAAGCCAAACACAATTCTCTTGTGTCCTAGGCTGTAGTAACTGTTATATCATCCTCATCCTTCGTCTTGTCACTTGTAGGTAATGAAAGCTTTCCATGTCCCAGAGTAAAGCTTGTGTTTCTGTCTGCTTCTTAAGGTTTTGGTTTATATTTTGGGGGAGAATTTAAATAATATGAAGCATGATCTTGAAAATAACTTATTATAGATTTCCGTTAGTGCTACCAGCAAGAGGGAGGAAAGTAATGTCTTTTTCTTAGTGTGCCATTTATCAGTGAGCGCAGCGGCTCAAAGCAATTTTGTGCTCTTCTCATGTCCCACGTGTCCTCATATGGATTTTTGCTTCTGCTAGCAGGATGATACCCCTAAACACAACCTTGGTGCTTTCTCTTGGTGAGTGCTATTTATTGACTGCATAGGTATTTGTTCTTACAGCACAGGGGTAAAGACAAAATTATGTCCTACAAAGCAATTCTTACACTTGCTAGTTTCTTTCAATATCCCATGAGCAGAAGTTTAAACTTTTTGATTAAGAACATTTCATTATTGATCAAGAACCTATCTAAACAGGCTGAGCCTTAACCATAGAGTGTGTGGAGAACTTGTGATTTCTGGTGACACTGAACAGTAGTAAGCAAAATTTTCTTGCATACCTGCAGTTCATTAGCAAAGTTAGAAAGAGAAAAAGCTTTGCAGCTGATTCTGTAATAAATTTAATAGTTTGTGTGGAAAAGAAAACATGAAGGGTATTTTTATTCAGACCAATCAATTTTTAGTATTTGTACCAATCAGTAAAATATTATTTTCAAAATAATATTTTGAACGCATTTCAAAATATGTCAGCGGTATCAGAACCTGTTACTTTGTGTTTATGTCATTAAAGATGGCACCAGGTTCTTCTGGGTTTTCGTGAGATTTCAGAAATCAGTATTTTTTCATGTGCTTTTATTAGTCTTTGTGTTATTTGCGGATACTGGAAGGGTGATAACTTTGGGAATTAAATATGTTTATATTGTTTAGCTGCTGTAAACATGAAATATGTCGAGAGAAAAGCAAAGCAATTCCTTCTTGGTTTATACTCTTCTTTTTAAACTACTATTATTTAAGTGGCACACAGAGAGTACCCTTCTTATTTTCTTGTTATTTTTATTGAGTTGGCCAAGTTTCACCAATTACAGCTACTGATGTGGGGAATAAAAAAGTAGAATTACTTTATTTAAGATAATGTCCATTTCTGTATTTCACAGCCATGAAATCCCAAACACAAGGTCTTTGAGCACTTTGTTATAAGCATAGATACAGAAAATTTGAATCAAAGTTTATTCTTGCAGTTTCATCTAAAAAATATTGCACCTGATTCACTTAACATGTGAACATCTGTACTCTATAACTCATGTATTTTTTCTGATTTGGACTTTGGAGCATTTGCATATTCAAATTTGCATATCTTATTTTTTTTAAGCTTCTGAACTAATTTATATCCATTGAAGATCTGGATTTTTATGCAGATATATTCAAACCATATTATTTTTTCTTTGTTGCCATCTTCTGCATTTGTTCTATTATATGTATTTAATTAAAAAGTGATCAATGCCATTAACTTGAAAGAAAAATAAAATATACTTGTTCATATAATGAAATGTGTCAGCATATGAAGGGATATTTTTTGATGTCGATCCATTGAGTTTTTAATATGCCCTTGGCTTTATATTTCATTTGGTTTGTATATTTTCAATCAAATAGAAGATGCTAATACTATATTTTATGTGTTCTTACTTGTTTTGTTAGTAGTATTGTAAGAGATAGAAAGGGAGTAATTCTGATGCATTCTGAAGGTAACTAAGGGTAATGAAAAGTTCTGGAAAATACAAATCAGTGTCTGAGTGCTTACCCTTTTAAATGCTATCTGTATGCAATACACTTTGTTAAAATTGTGTTTATAATAACTTAAAGAAATCTCATTTTGTTTCCAGGAAGCATGGAATCAGATTTAGCATTTATTTAAGCTACACTTCACTTTTATGAGGAGGAAAAGAATGCATCTGTACATTAATACATATGTTTTTTGGGAGCAGGGGGAGTAGAGGAGTAGTTTGTTCTGTTCCAAAGGTGAATCATCTATTTAGCTCTATAAGCCAATAATTTTTCCTATCCAGTCACATCCATAGAAATATCATTTGTAGTGGAAAATGGAAAAATATAATAGCTTGTGAAGGAGCATGCTGATATCTCCTTTCTTCTGTTAGTAAAGTGGCCCTTTGTAGATGAGATTAGTGTGGTATTAAGGGGTATCTTTGGTATATAAGGAGATATATCCCCTGTAACAACCTTTTTTATTAACTCATAGGGTAGAGTAGTAGTGGCTCTGTCACTGTCACTCCAAATAAAACACTAGAAAGAATTATATTCACAAAAGAAAATATCGGTGGCATCATGCAGTGCTGGAAGGTGTGAAGATGACATTAACTTAGAAAAAATGATCATAAGACTTTGAAAGTGAAACTGATCTTTGCTGGGTATTGGCATATCCATTTGAATCTGTCAAACAGGAACAAGGAGTAGTCATAAGGTTCCCTGTAAAAGAGCCGATTATTTACCTCATTCTCCCATAACAAAGAAATAAAGCTAATTGGAAGAAAAGAGTGCATGACAAGTTTTGCTGAATTGTTTCCCTCCCTGGCTGGTGATTGAGAAAATATCTCCTTGAGAACTGTAGCAATCCTTTCTCATGTTTTTCTAGACAAAAATCAAAAATATCATCTCTTCTAAGTGAGGTGCATTCATTATTTTTGACTGAAAGATGTAATTTAAAGATTACAGTTGTAGTTAACGTGGAAATTTGACTTACAATCTCTTGAGTAGCTGCAAGGGATATACCATTTCTGTTCTGAACAAAATTAATTTTCAAATGCCCTCTGTGTGTAAGAAGATCAACAGAAGTACAGAGTCACTGTTACTTTCCATACCCACCCAAATTCTTTAAAGATGATCTGATCTTTCAGGGTCACTTTGTATTAACCTCTACTCAAAGTGAAATCTTAGTGTGTTGTCACCAAAGTTTAGTGTTTAAGGGTGGAGATACGACCACAGAGAACAACCTTTCTGAAGACAGGGATAAGATCCTCTGTTATTCTTATCTTGACTGAAGAAAGCCAGCTCTCACCACCTTGCCACAAGTCCCCCTTTACTACACTGCTAGCCCTCTGTTGTAGTCACTACATTTTTTCCTTTTTTTTTTTTTTTTAATACCTTGGAGCCCAAAATGACATGATATTCCAGATGTGGTCCAGTGGTGCCAAAAAAGGGGAAAGTGGTGGCAATGCTTGCGCTGATACAGCCCAGTATGCTGTTGTTTCACCATTGCAAGATTTTATTTGATGCCTGCAAATTTCTAAAGGTATAGCTCTCCACTCCATATTTCTTAAAGCCAAGTGGTACAGTGTGCTCATCTTTCTGTAGGCAAATGAGCCATATTTATGGCTAGAACAACTCTTCTTCCTTCAATGTTATCAGGCCCAAAAAGGTGATGCCTTTTGACCAATAGCTGTCAAATTATTGTACCAGGGCAAGAAGCACAACAGTGCTTCCTATTGTGTCTGCAAACAACTATGTATATAAAATTGGAAGATTTCACGTTTACATGAAAAGGAGCAATGAAATGACACCTGCTCTGTCTGAAGATGGCAGGACACAAAGAAGCAGTGAGATTTATGTTTGCATTGGTGGGTAGGAGAGAAGTTGAAAATAACCTTCACTAAGAAATTACTGAAATCCCTTTCATGGAAGTAAGCCTATATATAAAGTAGGACCTACTTATGGACAACTGCTGTCACTTCTAAAGAAAAGCAAATACTTTTTTTCAGTGAGAATATTTGGGGATGTAGCTGATAATACCCTTCAGGTACTAGTGGGCTCATATATGATTTTCTTTTGGCAACATTTTCATAGTGCCAGAATATTTTTTACAAGTTATATAACATCTTAGATTATAACAGTTAATTTTTGACATTTTGACAAGCTGAACAGATTAGTCCTTGAGTGTAGAGGAGATCATATTGTGAAGAAAAAAAAAAAAAAAAAAAGTGTGATACTTCTAATAGTGGGTGGATTATAGTGTTAATTCTGAGACCAAATTTTACAACGTGCTGCAAGAGAACACCCAAGGATCCTCCTAATTAGTACAGGAAGAGATCATTCCAAACCTGTCAGAAAAAGCTGGTACATGGTCCTGTTGGTTAGGCTGTTTTTTAAGGATACTTTGCTGATGGGGAGGAGGGAGGAAAAAGCATAGAAATAATGTAAAAAATCCTTACACAAGGAATAAATAATACAGAATATTAAGGCATCAGTTTCAATGAAAGATTGCTTCTTTTCTTCTTTTCCTCCTCTGCAAAAGAAATTACTAGTTTTCTTTCAGGTTTCAAATAACCTTCCCCTTGCAAAACCATAAAATTGTATTCTCCCTCAGATCTATTCAGGCAGTACACTGATGTCAGACCAGTATTCACTCACTGCCAGCATTATTTATATAAGTCATGCAAATATTTTGCAGTAATATAGCCTTGAATTAAGTATGTTGATTTTAAACACAACTAGTTCCTTTCAGCAATATTATAATAGTAACTTTCTGTAGCAGGAAAGATATTGATTAATGTCTTTGTTGATCTTGTCTATTTAGCCATTGTTCTAGCTGCCTTCGCAATATGAAATTAATGGTATAATTAGTGGCTTTGCAAGCAATCAGTAAATTTATTTTGCTCCATTTAGTTTAGTAACCAATTAGTGAATTTAAAAAACTGATAACCTGACAATTAGCAGACACAACAAACAGCTGAGCTTGTGAGCCCTTTCCTTAGTATTTTTATGGTTGTCAGTAAGTAAAAAAAATAAATGTTGGATTTGCTCTGTTTTGCAGTTTTGATGGATTCTACAAACACTATTGGCAGAAACCTATTGGGTTTTATGATTACTGAGAAGTAGAAGGAGAGGAAATAAGCTATTCCTTGAAATCAAGACAGGTGAAAAGATGGCATATAAATTGATTTCTGGGTGTTCTTTATGTGGACTGTAGTTAATACGCTGGCTCCTGAAGCCAAGGCAGAAACAACAAGAAACAACAGCATGATACAAAGTCCTGGGTAATTAGTAAGAGGCTGTAATAGTGCAGCTTGCTTTGCAAGGGAGTATATTTTATTAGGTAATAACAGAAGATTACTGAATACTTATGATTAAATTTATACTTGCTTATGCAATACTTGGTTAAAACAAAATAATTTGTAATTTCTGTTGGTTTGGGGTGGTTCCCCTTCTCTCAGTTATTGCAGAAAGATGAGTTTATATTCCCTAACAGTGTTGTGGTATTTTGCCCTGCTCTTTTATTTCCATTAATATTTAATATTATTTTTCTGTCTCATTTGCATAGTAAAATCTTGTCATCAAGTTGTACATTTTGATTTTTTGGGTTTTATTGCAATGAAGAACTCTTTTTTTGTAAAGATGCCAGCAGACAATTGGATTTCTGTGATGCCGACAAGCTCTAAAAGATAGGCTGCTTTTAAAAACATGAAAATATGTATTTTTTTTTGGGTACAGGGATTTGGATGATGCTTTGACCTGAGAGCTTTGGATTATATGAGCAGAAGCTCTAGCCAGTCTTAGGAGCTTTGAGGACACAGAATATACGATTCTTGTATCGTTAATGTGAGTGATGTTTTATTGCAGTACTATTAGGCAAGTTGCAATAGAGCTGCTCACCTGGTAAGGCATGGAAAGGAAACCTGTAATTTTGTCACATTCCCATTCTGTTTTGGGTAGAATGACCCTTAATTTGACTATCATTTTCCGTTGCTTCAGAATAGCGTCTTTGTTCCACAGAGGCTGTAAATAATGTACTGAATGACCACAGCTTATGATGAGACTTTTACCTCCCTACCCTGAAGTCCAATGATTGCATCCTTATCGTCTCCTGCCTTGATGAATGAAATTTATTCCTCCCTTTATTGTGCAGTATGCAAGTTGCAGCCCTCCAGATTCCCACACAATTGGGCTATTACGATTTTTCTGTCTACAGATTATTTTGTCTGTTTTCTCTTAGCTTTTTATTGGCCCTCAATAGAAAAAAAAATCCATGCCTTAGAAGTTTGAAACACAGATTAGATTTCTGCAGTAATTGTTAATGAATGTATTCTTTCAGCATTGAAAACAATCTAACCTAAATATACATGCAAAATCTGTCCTCAAAAGAATCAAATTTTAACTATTAGATAAATAATCTAGTACATTTCTCTATACAAAAATTTGAACAGCTGTACATAAACTATTTGACAGGTGTTTGTTTTACCTACTTTTAAAATTCTGATTATTTATTTACATCATGTGTGGGCCTTTTTGGATTTGTTCTCATTTCTGACAGTACATTTGGAAGGGCTTTCTTCCTTTTTCACTTAATTGCTTCTTTTTCTATCATTAAGGCAAATTTGAATGTCTAATGAAGAACGGGCTAATGGAGAAAGTGTTTAAATTCTTTAGAAGAGATCCACTGAGAAAAATCACAGTTAAAATTTTCTGAAAAGGATAAATGTATTTAATATAAATAGTATATAAATATGAGGAAATCTCTCTTCAAAAAAAGCCAGCAATTTATTTCAAAATGATTTATACAATTCTTAGCTTTAAACTTGGACCATTCGGTCAACTATACTCTTCTTTGAAAAGTATTTTCAGACATGTTCTACCTCTTTTTTAATGTGTTTATTCCAAGAAAACTCATGTCTTTTATTCTTTTTATGTTTTACCCAATTGACAAAACCAGTTTTAATCTTTCCTCCATTTAAGGCATCCTTCTGCTTTAGTCCTTTTATTTTCAATGTAGGGAAATTGGGAGCAGTCCTTTACACTGTGCCATCTCTCAGCTTTGAAGCACTGCCAAACTTCTACTTCAAAGCTGTTTCGAGGCTTCAGCTTTGTCACAAAACCATCATGTGCAGAGCTCTTACCAGCCCACACAACAGTTTTGTTTTTAAAGTGTGTCTTTATTACTGAAGAAAGGTTAAGCCTGGTGATTCCATAAATTATCTCTGCAAGTAAACTTTTCTCTGGTATATGGGAAATACCTTTAGACAGCACTTCTGAATGGAAAATGATTCATTATTAAATTAAAATACAAAAAATTTGATTATGTTATATCCTGAGAATTACATTTATCATGTGATTTTATATTTGACTAGTATTCTGTTTCTAAACATCTGAAAGTGATTTTGAAGAAAAGTTCTCAATAGATATCCTAAAAGTTTTGTGATACTGAGCTAAAATACTAAGTAATTTTAGATTTTTAAAGCCATAACAATTTTTTTGTATTTAGATTATTATGTATGTATGAAGGTCTCATATATCATGTCATTATATTAATAATATTAATAAGGTTAATACAGAGGAAAAATTTATTATTTCTTGTGCAGGTACATCTAGGTAGGCAGATGGACTGTAATCAGTTCACCCTTGCTGAAGAGGAATCCTTTATGAAGGAAACTTTTATGTTCACATAACTAGATTCTACAGAGAGCAATAAACTGAGCAGAGTCTGACTTAGAGGTCTGAATGCCTTACACTGCACACCCAGATGGCCTAACCTGTAGCTTGGCTTTGGAAAGCTTTTCCTAATAAAAAAGCCCCCTTTATTTATTTTTTTTTTTGTTTGACCACAAACATATCCTCAACACTCAAAAAACCCCACCTAAATAGGATAGTCTGCGATCTGACTGAGTCAGAAAAGGAGTTGAAAATTAAGAAAAAATATGATTATTGATTGGGAATTTTTGATTCTTTTAGTGTGTTGCTTGGTTATATTTTAGAAGTTGAAGCATTTTTTAATTTCTATTATTAAGGTGATAATCTTGTGACTTTTTTTCATGTAATGAAAAACAGAAAATAAAGAAATGGGGAAAACTGCATTTTCTAGGATAATATGGTACTAACTGCAAAAGTCTTACCCCTCCTATTTATAGTACTAGAAATAAACTCTGTTGAGTTTAGGTCCATAAAGCCCTTTTCTCTACCACTGAGTTAATGCATTCTGGGTTACTACAGTGAGTCTGCCAACACAAAATGAATGAATGCTACAAAAGATTTACATGAAGTCTACCACTATCTGTCTAATGCTGAATGACCTTCTGTGGCTGATTAATTGGGCAGATTATTGGGAAATTAAATGGAGAGTTTTCACTTTGCAATTACATTTAAGTAAATTATGCACAGGTTAAATCACATGTTTAATAGTCGTTGTCCTTACTTGCCTTGATCTAGTAAGTGAACCCAAATTTAAGAATCATGTCAAGTCTCTTATGAAATGGAAAAAAAATGTGCAACCCAAGTGCCCTTTAGTTTCTTATTTATTTTTTTTCCAAGTGCTTGAAGTATAAAATATTACTGGTTTTATCTTTATCATTTTTTAAAGTACATTACAAACTTTTAACTAATTCCTGAATTATAATTTGTGAACATGTGTGTCACAGCAATGAACATGGAAAGCTTTGTGACCGGATAAGCTTAGTACAAGCTCTACCAAAGTGACATTACACAGAATTTCAAATTCAGTAAAACTAAATAATTGTCTAAATTGGGTGGTAAAGAAAATAACAAGGAAAGCTTTCAGATCTATTAGCAGCTAATGGAAAAATCAAAAAACAACTCCATGTGCCTGATGCAGCAGGAAACAGTAAAACATGCTGACTACTGGATCAGTGCAAAATATAAAGGACTGATTAGTGGAAAGCAGTAAAATCGGAGAAGTGTTCCAAACAAATCAGTTGCCAACTATATCCTTGCAACAGGATTAACTCCACATTCAGGACAAAGCTGAGCCAAGCCATTATCTGGAGGAATACTGCTGTCCATGGAGGAGTCACTATTTCCAAAGCTGGAGAACTTCTACTTGATTTAGACTCACAGAATACTATCTAGGTCTAATGTCCATTTATCCAGAGTGTTGTTAACTAGAAAAACGCAAAAATGCCACTTTGGAAAAGCACTAAAATGCCACTTTTGAATGAAAGATAACTAGCAATCCTGATTATTTGAGACAACCGAAATAGTGCTCTATGGTTAAAGTAAATCATTAAAAGTAGGTAGCAAATAATTTCTGCCTTTTAATTTTTTTAACATTAGTTTTCTGCAATTACATTTAATACATTTGTACTTAAAATATAAGGTTGCTTTGAACAAAAACCCACGAAAGTGCCTCAAATTTATTTCTGCATAAATTTATGAAAAATAGGTCTTGTGTATGAAAAAAAAAAAAATCCACTTAAAATGTGTCATAGTTTTTAACTAAAAAGGTTAAAAGCAATTTTATCCATACATAGTGTATTCCTAAGGAACTCTTAATTCAAAGTATAGTTCAGAATGTAAACACAACCATAGACCTGTGAGGCTACTTTGACTTTTCACCGTTATTAGAGAGCAAGGAATTCTGAAATGCAGTAATTTCCTTCAGGATATAAATATTTGTTCAACTGTAATAAAATTCAGGATAGAATATATGTCTGCCTCACTCATTTGATGGGGAGGCTGTTTGTAAGGGCTGTTCAGAATTCAGCACTGCTGCTTGCATAATGAGTTGGAAAAGGTCTTTGAATAACTGCATTTGGCTAATGAACAAGACATACATCTATTTACCTCAGCTCTGTCACTTTTGTGGACCCAGATATCTTCCTTTCTCTTCATATTTTTTACTTAATGTGAAACTCTGCGTGAAGTGTAACACTTCATACAGAATGCATGACAACTTTAAACCTAATGCTGACAATTTAAGTCCTTGTTGCCCAAGAGCTACTAATTTAATTAGAGACTGCTATGCTGGAATTAAAAAGGAAGTAAAATATCCCTTCAGAGAAATTTCATTGAAGAAGATTAAGAGTACAAGTGGAAAAATGAAAATTACATACACAAGCCTGTTATTCTCCACTGACTACAAAAGGAGTTTAGGATGACTAGGAGAGTTGGACATGCCTACTTGTAGATATCTGATGTTAGCTGGATGATCTCCCTTTTGTCATTTAAAGATCAGTGGATAGCCATTGATTTTCCATGTAGATGCTTCCAAGTTTTTATGGGGAGGGTTTTCCTTTTTTTGTTTGTTTGTTTTGTTGGTTGTTGGTTCTTGTGGGTTTTTTTGTTTGTTTGTTTGTTTGTTTTGTTTTGCTGTGGGGATTTAAATTTTTTTCCTTTCATTATAAAAATACTTTACATCATTGGGACACCTAATTTAATTTTTCCTCTACTCTTTTCCATCAGCAGTGAGATCTAACTATGTAATAACTAATTGAAAATAACCCTCAAAGACATATTTGTGGTAGTTAGAAGCCTGGCTTTTTACTTGCCTGCCAGAAAACTTTCCTGACAAACTGTTATGCACTTACTGAATAACAGAACTAAATAACATGTTCTGTAGTTCACCATTATTTTTTCAGTTCTGAATACTCTATGAAAACAATTTGTTACAGTGTTAAAAATAATATTGGTGACTAATACTGCTTGATTACTGTGAACAAGTATAATGACGATGTTTCTTAATCAGTAAGATGAATACTAACTGAAAATAAAGAAAAAATCTCTGGTATATCTGATAACTTGATTTTGATCTCATGTTTAATTTGTTTTAATTGTTGTGAATTTGCATTAACCCTGCTGAAGTACTGTACTAGGACAAAAGGATGAGACTCTACATCCGAAGTTTCATATTCTAGGAAAATTATTTTGGATGTGGTGGGACTTAGGTCACTTCTCTTGAAAACTATCTGAATTCTGAAATATTTCACTATTTCATGTTTATAGAGAAGAAAAGAAACCTTATTAATTTGTTAACCAGATGCTGACTTAGATTAATTTATTTTTTCATAAAAAGTAAATATCTACAATAACTTTGTCAAAGATACAAGCAAAACCAATTTAAGCTCAAACTACTTGAATTAAGAAGCTGAAGCTACTTAAATTCTTCCAATGGCCTTACCAGATCCTTTATAATTGTCTTGATGACATTAGGTTATCCTAATTAAACCCATTATATGAATCAAAGAATAATGCTTTTAATCATGCATATGCATAAGTAAATTGTAATATATTTAACATTTTCATAACTAGCCTTTTATTTCTCTAAATATGTAAATCAGATAGCTGAACTGTCACAACCTCAATTCTCCAGCTACAGATGGTCTTAGTGTTGTCAGATCAGCAGGTCAGGAACTTCCCTCTCACCCCACCAGTGACCTACAACTGACCTGCAGTAAATTGCTAAATCAATGTGTATTTTATTGCAGGTTCACTGGAGATCCCTATCCTTAGGCAAAACCTTTACACACCATAAATAGATTCCGAGTACCTCTTTCTTCTTGTCTCTAAACCGACTACAGGTGTAGGAGATAATGTATGGGCTAAAGAGAAGTCGTATTCGAACCCTTCCCCGACTGCTGACATCTTGGGCATGGCAGCACAAAGCTTCTGGTGGTGTTGCTGGTGAATCGCTGCAGGTTGTGCTGTCGCTGCAGCTACACTGACAGCAGCGTTGTACCTGGTGTAAATTTTGCTGAGACACACGGACCTGAGGTGCACAGATAACATTAACTGCACTATGTATGTGTGTAAGGCAAGACTGACATTCCAAAGGCAGCCCACCGGCAGGATAATTTTATATATCCTCTGCCAGTGCTTTAGAAGAGCTGCTGCTGTCAACATTTAAGTGATGTTTAACAGTGAAAGGGCAGGCAGAGGACCGCTGTGTCCAGGGCTCAGCACCTGAAAGCAGGAGTTAGCCTAGCACAGAGCCCGATGCCTATAATTAACAATTATCATGTTGTGTTTACTGGTTTGCAGGATTTCTGTGGCAGTATGTCTGAGCTGACCACCCAAGCAAACAAAGGGCGGCTACTTGGCTTCTCCCTTGGTCAATCTTGAGTGAAGTTCGTTCTCCCTTGGTCAATCTCAAGTGCTAAGAGCATGAAAGCCTGGTCATGCATACATCTGCTTTGTTATGCATCATCCTGACTGAAGCATTGACTAATAATTATTAGAGTTTATAGAACCATAGAGGGGTCTGGGTTGGAAGGCAGCTTAAAGATCTCCCATTTCCAATGCCCCCTCCCATGAACAGAGACACATTCCACTAGACCAGGTTGCTCAGAGCTCCATGCAGCCTAGCCTTGAACACTTCCAGAGATGGATGGGATGTTCATAACTATCATGGGCAACCTGTTCCAGTGCCCCACCAATCTCACAGTAAAAAGTTTTATCCATCTAATCTAAACCTACTCCTTTCATTTGAAGCCATTGCCCCTTGTGCTGTCACTACAAGCCCTTGTAAACAGTGTCTGCATCTTGCAGGTTCCCTTCTGGTACTGAAAGGCCAGAAGTAGGTCATCCCTAAACCTTCTCTTTTCTCTGAACAACCCCAATCCTATAAGCCTTTCCTCATGGGAGAGATGCTCTATCTGTCTAATCAAAAGTTAGTGAGAGTTTCATCACTGAAAGAACTTGTTTATGATAATGTACCCTGCATGCATAAAAGTAACGAGATGGTGTACGAAAATGTAATCAGAGATATTTAAAGTGCCTGATTTTCCCATCTTCCCTAAGCTCAAAGGTTCTGATTTTTTTAGAAATCAGAGTTTTTCTGCACAGGACCGTTTGCTGTATTAGAACTTGCATTTGGATAGCACTTTAAAAATAATTTTAAAGAATATATTTTGTGAGTGTTGAGATTTGACAACAGTATTTTTTTCAGTAGTTTCATAGAGCACCTGTCCAGTTATGAGTAGTTATATGGTGCTGGCATGGAGCTATAATAGCAATTTACAGACTTTTTTCAAGAGACATTATATATATCAAACACAGGGAAGTTGTCACAAAAAGTGATTGTGACTGATCAGTTTACAGGCCCAGTGCAAAGTGCATCTAAGGTACAGGTTTAGTGATTTATATTTTATTTTAGGAGAGTCTGCTTTCCAGAGGATTGAAGAAGTATCAGCCTTGCACTGTTTAAAGCTTTTGGATAGATACATAGACTGGGAGAGAGTGTAAGCTGTCTATAACTTCTTATATTGCTGTGCTCCATGTGTGGGCTGGTTCCAACAGGAACAAAGTATAAAAATGTCTCTGAACATTTGATAATGTTATCTAAATAGGCTGCGTAAGGAATCGTCATGTGCCTTTTCTGAGGAAAGTCGGTGTCACTCTGCATAAATAATTGCAGGAGGGAAACACTTGGCACCAGAAGCTCACAGTTATCTATGCTTCATGTGTAATTCAAGCATTAGCTATTTATTCATAAGAAATTAACAAATTTGTCCTGTCAGCAAAGAGTTTGAAGGATGCATTCAGAGATGAATATTTTACTCCTGTGGGAAACCATGCAATATACAGTGAAAGACTGAAAGGGAATAAAGCAGAGCAAGGTACAGTGGAGGAAAGGTTTTCTTTCTACTAAAGATGCAGAGAAATGAAAGGACAGAGATGAGTAATTTAGTAAAGGATAAGAAGACCAGAGAATTTTCAATGGTAAAACAGAATGCACAAGGATTTAGGAGTGTGTTATTCTTTCATATCCCCATGCTGAATTTTTGTAATTCTGAGGCTGAATTATCCCAGAGAAACTGAATGAAAAACTGGGGATTTCCCCTTATTTATTTCTGAGACCAGCTAGGTTCATACTTGACTGTCATACCCTTATCTGTAAATTTGACATGGACTGAGCTGGCAGCTATAAAATCTCTAGGGAGCATGAACAGAAAATCTCCTTGGAGAACTTCAGTTCAATTTATGCAAAATAGATTGTTTGGCACAGGCTACTGAAAACTCAGTTTAAGTACTTTGCGAGAGACAGATTGTTTTCCAAAATTTTGCCTTTTGAAGTAGGGCCAGCACTTATTATTGGAACTGCTATAATTCATGAGATGATCTGAAGCAGTTTCTTCTATATGGGGGAGATTTCAGAAAGACATCTGAGAATTCATGCTCTGTCCAAATCACTGGTGAGAACAGCAGAATGTCATCCGAAGACTGGTGCTGTCAATGGGACTGTATTATCTTCACTGGACACCACAAGAAGCTCTCAGACTCACCAAATCTGTTGAAATAAACTAAAAATTGGTCAGTAAATTAGTGACACTATGTAGCCATGGTAGTCTTTTAGGGTACATTAAAAATACAGAATTTATATATTCAATAAAATAGTCTTCTTTGTTTTGTCTTATGCATGTAAAAAAAGATGAACTACGTCTTGTGTAAACCATTAACAAGACTTAGTGTTAAAGCAATTGAAAATGAAAAAAATTCTAACTGCAGGAATGAAATTATATAGAATGTACAAATGTCTTTGAAATAAATGAGGCTGCATCTCTCTTTTAAAATTTATATATTTTAAATTACCAGTTTTCAGTATTTTGAAACCTTATTCCAATTGAGGATGAAAACAAAACTATAAAAATTCACATTTCAAAGGAATATAAGTATTAAAATTCCTGCGCTTTCCTAGTTCTACTATTCATGGTGACTATGAAAGTTACAAGGAAACCAACTTATATTAAAAAAATATATACGGGCTAAAACCCCCCACAAACATTCCTCAGCTTCATTTATAAATTGTTGAAAATTACTACAACCTAAGTACAATAGCAATAGCTAACATATTATGTATTTTGCATTCTAATCAACAGTGATTTTTTTTCCCTAGGTATCAAAGAATTTTATAGAATATATGTGGAAATTCTGGTAAATCTGCTTTGGATTTTTGTTGGTGGTGTTTTTGGGGGTTTCCTTTCTTTCTTAAGGTCTGGATCAAGTTCATTGATACAAATTGAAAGTTCCTTTTGTTTTAAAACGCTGTTTGAATTGAGCACTCTCTTCCTTAAATTACTTACTGTATCTAAAATGCATTGTGAAAGGTAGGCAGTAAAGTGTTCAAGATGCAGCACATCCTAAAATATGTTTCCTACTGAAATCTCTGCTGGCAATTTAATGTGATACTCATGCCCTTATGTCCTATCCTGAATAACATAAATGCCTTCAGCTGCCAGATGTTTTTTCACTGTAAAGTTTAACTGGGATTTTAAATGAGTCCTATTCACTTATGAAAAATCTCATCTAAATGTATTAATGCCTTCATGCTGGCTTATCTTGGACTAAGGGCAAACATATGAGTTCAACTTTTGGTCTTTGTCTGATAACACCATGCTTTGCGGGGAAATTGGAGTTTAAACCACTGTGGTGCAGATAACAGTCCTTTAGTACATCCCTGCAAAGATCTTCAAACCTATCCTCCAAAAATCCAATAGAAGGGAATTGAGGAGTAACTCAGCTTTTTACAGCCCAGTTAATCATAGGGTGCTCTCTCTCAAGGCCTGAGAAAAAGAACAAGTGAATGCAGCACAAGAAGAGATGAAGAATGGGAAATGCCTCTTTTAACATTTAATTTAGGAACATGTCTTGCTGACATAGATTATAGGATAATTTTATTTATGCAGCTCATTGCCATATAGGTAGTTGTTCCAAGCATTATCTGTCAGTCACAGTGTGATCTGTTACCATTTAATCTGTAAATATCTGGAGGGGTACATTACCATAAAAATGGAACAAGCATTAAAAGATCATGCAATATGTGTTTTTCTCCCACTCTCTTGATATTGTTTATCAATACTGTAAGTGCATTGCTGAGCAGATGGTATTCACCCCAGAGAAAGAGGGAAATCTACTAAGTACTCCTTTTGTGTCTAGTGATAGGGAACAGAAATAGCAGTAACATGCCTTGAACCTTTCCTCATGCATTCACACAGTTTAGACTGTCTAATCTATTCATGAGTCCAGGGTGAAAAAGCACAAAACAAGATTGGGAGTCATTCTTAGTAAAGAATGCAACTTTCTGATCAGACTTGGCTCTGATAAAATCCTAGTCCTAGATGGTGCTGAGCTAATGTAAAATTCATAGTTATTCTGTCTGACTTTCCAGTCTGATGGGAAATCTTGTGAAGGATGACAGTAAGGAACTGATGTGGAAATACTCTTCAGTAAAAATGAAATTCTATACAGTTGTGCTGAATTTTCTGAGTTTGTTCCTAGGTCAGTTTTGTTTCTCTGGGGGAAAAGAAAAAAAAAAAAAGAGGGCAATGAAAAAATCTTCTTATATATCCAAACCAGTTCTTGAATATTGTTGAATGTTACTTTTACACTCCTCCTTTCTTCTCAGGACATGTCCCTTACATGCCCTCTATATAGAACTGAGTAGAGATATTGAAGATGGTTGTTTTGATATTTTTCAAGATGGATACAAGATACGTCATAACAATCACTTTCCTAGGAAAGGGCATATATATCCTTGTCATACAGTGCTGTTTGAAGAGATATGCACTGTGTAGAATTAACTATTTTAATTCAGTCAAAAGCAGGCATGGGTTTAAAAAGTCTAATACCTGATCTGATGGATATGTTGTGTTTACTGATCACCCTAATCCATAATCAGTTTTCGATGTTCATTGACTCGAATGCTGCTTATTTGGGCTATTGTTTTTTTGAGAAGGTTTTAACCAGCATAGACAATTATTCTGAAATCTATTGCACACTGGCAGACTGTGAAGGAGCTGCTATACGTGTGCAAATTCTATGTTCAAGGAAAGATTTAAAGGGTCATCAAAGTAGAAAGCACACAATATGTTGAATTTCTCAGACAATAAGCAAATCAGAAAACATGGGAATAAAGCCCTTCAAAGTGTTCCCAGGATGTGGTGATGATTTCTTCTTTACAAGAATTGCAAAATTAGTATTAGATCTGGGGAGAGGGGGAAGACTTGGAAGGGAGAAGCAAGGAGCACACAAAAAGAATCCCAAAGAAGACCCCTAAAAGGAGGGGTTTTTTTCTAGATACTTTGGCTGATTCATCTCTGTCTTCTCCTCACAACTGGTGCAGGTACCTTTTAAGTATTTATTTTTTGTTTAGTTCATGCACCATTGCATTGTAAATATCATGAAACACTGACACTTTTAACTGACAGTTACTTTGAATTTGGAGATGTCTTTGTTGTATATCAGCGGAAGGAAATATTTTAGAAAAAATTTTGAGTGAGTTTAGATTGAAGACTTCTTGCATGCAGGGTAGTCAAACAGAAGTATAATATGCAAGGTTACTAAGTTGGGGAAAATATCCCCAAGCCTATCAAGTTGTTGCTGCAGCTGCTCCCATTGCACCAACAAAACAGAAATTGAAGCTGGAATGAGTTGTGGGAAGAAGAGAAAAGCTAAGATATATTCACAGGTAGGACAGGGAGCTAGGAGGCCAAGGCAGTGTGTGCTGGTTTCTGGTCTGCCTTTTAGTGCCACCTACAAGCTGGCAATGACTTCAGTCTTTTCTTCATGCCTGATTCATCAGAACCCACTGTGCTTTTTCTCCCTATTTGGGTGTCTTGTGTCCCCTTCTCTGTTCAATAACTTCATTTTGGCATCTCTTACACGTTAATCTTTGTTTAATCTGAGTGTTGGCTTTTCCTGGTTCTAATTTGTCTTACATTTCCTAACCTTGTTGTCCCCAGGTGTTCTGGAATATTTGTTCATCATTTGTTCATCTAGGTGCCATCAATACAAGTCATACTTATGGATCGTCCCCTTCAGTTTATTCTGTTTTTTTCCACATGTGGACATTCGATTAATTTTCCATATACACCAATTTTCGCATTTCTATCGCACTTCTTCACAATAACTCTCCAGCAGATTTTCTGTCGTTGGGATATTGCACTGCATAGTCAAAAATACAGTATGACCCCCAGGCAGTGGAAGTTAAAATCAAGAGGATCAGCTTTAGGGATTACAGTAATCCTACATGTGATTACATCCGCACTTACACAAACCACTTACTATGCTGGCAGAAATCTGGAGAGCTAGAAATTTAGAAAATCAGAGATGTTATATGCTGCTGCCGCTTAACACTAGCCGGCAACAAAATACCACTCATGTTCTACATTCTATGGTATGGAATATCCCTTTGGACACATTAGGTCAGCTGTCCTGGCCTTGTCCCCTCCCAGCCTCTTCTGCAGCTCCTCACTGGCAGAGTAAGATACTGAAAAGTGCTTGGTTCAGAGTAAGCACCATATAACAGCCATCAAAACATCAGTGTTATCAACATTATTCACATACTGAATCTAAGAAAAAGCACTGTACCAGCTACTAAAAAGAAAACTAATTCTTTCCCAGCTAAAACAAGGACATCTGATTACACTACACATCTTCTAACTTTCAAAACCATAAACTACCACAAACTCTTTCTATGTTAGTCTCCCATCTCAAATGAGAGGTGGCATTTGAGCAATTCAGTTTACATTCAGCATGACTAAAAATATCAGGATCTACATCTCACTGAAAAAGAAAAATTAAAAAGCTGAAATAATATCTTTGGCTCTAAAATAAAATAAGAGTGTTTTCTGAGAATTAAATAAAATATGATTTTGGCACTGAAAAAGACAGCAGTGATCATGACAACATTTGAAATACAGTGTGCAGTTTTTAGGAGCTCATTATGATAAAGGTATTAAGGAAATGAGGCAATAAAGAAAAGGGCAGGAAAGAGCATTTAGAGCATTCGAACTGAGACTCAAGGATTTTGGTTATTCAGAAAATTAGATAATCAAGGTTCAAATACTAGAAAAAACAGATTAAGCAGGGAAGAGACTGCAGAGGACAATTGGTAAAATATAATTCAAGCTGGTGTCAAGTTAAAGAATCAGATGGCAAAAGCTTAAGATCACCTCTTTTTATTCTAAGGTAGTTCATAAATGAAACAGCAATAGAAGCCACTTTTTGTAAAGTACAAAAATGTGTTGTGCTTTTTTAGTTACTCTGCCTAATGGATTGATTGCACTTTTGTAAAATAAATAGAATACAAATAAACATAATCCTTCCTTTTTGCAGAGAAAGGATAGTAATTTTTAGGAATCAAAGAAAGAAAGATACAAGATACTGTTGCTTTGTAAGGTTCCACATAGGCTCTACACAGAGAAAAAAACTTCACTACTCTCTGAGTTCTAACTCTGACCCTTGTCCTGTTCTTATTAACCTGCAAAATATAATTATTATATCTTTCAGTTTTATCATGTCTTATTATGTTTAATTTCATGCTGTAGAACCTAACAGGTAGTATCTTCTAAGAACATAATAAACCTACCGAATGATAAAGTCAAAATATGACTTGTGGTATAGATTTTGGAAATTTACTTTATTGGGGTTTTTGGTTTGTTTCGAGGTGTGTTTTTTGTTTTGTTTTGTTTTGGGGTTTTTTTTTATTACTATTATGACTCTTGGGAGATTTTACTCAGAATTTCTATGCACTGAGGATTTCCAAGAATGCAAAAATTTTGTTAATTTTTGTCACATCCCACCCAGCTGGAAAGAGGTAGACTACTTTAATTCTTTCTGTGCAGTAACAGGAGGGATAATAATGTTTATCCTGTGGTCTTTGCAAAAATAACAATATTTATTGGCAACAACTGAACAGATTTGAATTTGAGATTGAGCAAACCTTGCAGTCAACAATATCAAAAGAGCATGCATTTGCTCTCACAGAAGGCAAGAGGAAAAGAGAAAGAAAGATAATGATAGGGACACAGAAAAAGAAAGATATCACCAACCTTAGATCCAACAACACTGGTCAGTCTATCGTGGTGGTAATCCACTGGTGGACATGCCCTCCTCCTCCTGAGACTCAGTCTTTGTGGTTTCCAGTTTTTGTCCTCAGTTAGAGGTACAGACCTGGCCTCAGAAAAGCACCACCCTGCTTTTGCAAGCTGCTGGGTGTCAGGGCATTAACCTTTCTAACTTTTTCTTCTCTCACAATTTTTGATTAGGAAGTACAACTGAAGTACTTAATTTACTGTGATCTGTGCATGTGAAACCAGCCGTGATGTTTGAAACAGTAGTGAAGTGCATAGTGAAGAACTTTTAGATCCTTACCAGCTCCCTAACTCTCTTTATGTTCAATGAGGTTTTTAGTTCTTTATTTTTTGATTCAGAAGAGCATTTGTTATCTCTGTCTCCCTGAGTTGTTCAGAGGTCATTCAGCACCAAAGAATCTGGTGGAAGGTGGCTTCCTTCAGTTCTGTGTTCTTACTGATGCCCTGAGCAAGATAAACCTCTGAACCTTAAGATCTTGCACAGAGCTATCAGTCAGAAGTATTTATTTCCATGTACAGGTGTTTCCTTTTAACCAGCTGTATTTGGAGATGGTACATTTCTCTTGTCTGTTATCTACATAAGCTCTCCTGGTCTAGGCATTTGAAAAAGTGCCCTAAGATGACTTTAGATATGCACATCAAATTCTTCTTACATATTGTTCAATATTTCTGTCAGGAACTTCTTGTGAACTACAAGGGCATTCAGTCTGAGGTATCTGGAACACTTTGGAAGTCTTCAGAGATGTACTTCATTTGTAATGGGTGTGTGTGGGAGTTCCATATGTCCTTCAGCCTAATCACAGAAGCAGTTTTCTGCCAAACTTTGTCACCCATGTACTTCAGGAAAATATCTAAAATCCTATTTCTTTTTTTTCTTCCTCTTAGGACAGAATTGTAGGACCGTGAAATGTTGTTTGTGAAAACTAGGATATTTTGTAACCCTGATTATATAAAAAAGGGTCAGTTAGCTCTTTAATGCTTCAGACTTGGTAAAATAGATTTATGGCCTAAAATTGTTTTAGGGTTTAAATACAGAAGGAAATAGCTATGCTTCTTAGATTCATTTAGCCCTAGTAAAATTGTAATTGTAAAATTGTGGGTCATATGTGTAAAACATCATCTAGGCTACTAAGTTATATCTAGATCATATGATATGTAGAATCACTCCTCCAAAATTAAGTAAATGTTTTTATTATTTCAAGGTTTTTCCCCATGCCATTGCATTGCATGGAAATCTTGTGGAGGCTTTGTGTTGCTATCTGGCTTTCCACGATACATTCTGTGGTGCTTTGGTACCAAAAAATAAGATCTAGACCTCAACAATTTTGCATCTTTAGCGTTTGTTCTTCATAAAAGACACAGCCAAGAGAAGCTTTCTCAGTACTTTTGGGAGCTATTCCAACCCATTTGGTTTCTCTCATTCACATTTCCTATACTCACAGCACTTATGTTCAATGAGAATTATTTTTTAACAGGTCATTAACATAAGTAAGAATTAAACTATCCTTTAAAAAATAGAGAAGTTTAAGATCATTGCCATATTTAACAAAACAGACTATCAAAAATACTTAACAGGAAGATTAGCTGAGAGAGTTGAAATTGTTCAGCCTGGAGAAGACTCCATGGAAACATTATACCAGCTTTCCAGTACCTTATGGGGGCCTTGAAGCAAGCTGGAGTGGATTTTTTTTTTTTTTTCTGATAAGAAAATGGATAAAAACTTTGAACTGAAAAAGATTAGGTTTGGATTAGATATTAAGATATTAGATAATAGATATTCTTTATTTTCAGTGTGGTGATACACGGGAAGTGGTTACCCAGAGAAGCTGTGGCTGTCCCATCCCTAGAAATATTCAAGGCCAGGTTAAATGGAGCTCTGAGCAGCCTGATATAGCAGAAGTTGTCCCTGCCCATGACAAACGGGAGTGGAACTAGATGATCTTTAAGGTTGCTTTCAACCTAAACCATTCTATAATTCTATGTAATCTACATTAAATCAATAGTTCTTCAATAGCTAGTTGTAATGGCCATTAATACTGTGCAGTGCAAACCCTCTTGCAAGTGATGTATCCTCAGTAATTAATGTTAAAAAGACCTCTCCTGCACAGTTCTGACTTCATTCTTCTATTAAGTAATTAATAGGATTTTGGGGGAGGGGTGGTGCATCCTGATCTTTTAACTAGATTGTCAAGTTGCAATGATCTATCATAGTTTTTTTCTATCTCTTATAAAATTTGAATATGTAAATATAGACTATGATACTAATTATTCATGTGAGCTTACCTGGGAAGTTCAGATTGGAAAGATCTTCTGGAATTCATTTATTCCCATCTTCTGCCTAGAAAAAAATTACTTAATTGCTCAGGGCCTTTCGATATGCAAAGTTTTTCCTCTCTATGTGTAAATAAGCTAGTTGCCAAATAATTCAAATTTATTATGATTCTTGTATTTATTAGTTTGCTGGGTTAGCTTTGGGCTTCATAGTATTCTTGTAGTTGGACAGCTGCTTGCACTTCTTTTAAAACTCTGCTAATTTTTAAGTAGTTACCGAATTCTTTATCTGCCATCAGATAAAGAAAAGAATGACTTCGGTAACTACAGATTACCAAATTGCAAATACAAACACTTGAGCAGGAAGTAAGTCAGAGAGCTACATTCACAGGGTCCTTTGATTCAAGGTCCTTTAGTGGTTCCTGCAAATTGTTTTAATCTTTTTGATACCATATTTCTGAATGTTAATTGCTTATTAAGATCAGATTTAATTGCTGATGGAGTAAGAGCATCATATATGGGGTTTTTTGCATTTGCAGTATTGTTAATGTATTTTAAATACTTAATACTTAAATTCAATGAAAGTAATCACCCAGATTTAAAAGACAATATGAACGCTGTACAGCAAGCACAAAAGTAGCTATTGAAAGGACCAAAGTATTGTTGCTATGATTGTGAATGTAAGAGAGAGCCTGTCAAATCTTTTTCAGAAAATTCTGGTGCCAATAGGGATCTTTCAAAATATTGGATCATCACGTCCACCAAGTTTGGTTTTTTTTAACCAATTTTTAAACAGTTAAATTAATCCACTTATGCATATGATTACCTTGCTGGTGGCATTTTGTGTTTGGCATTGTCATGTATTGAGCACACTGAGCAGTTAAGAGCAACTAGGCTTTTTTTTCTTTCTTTCCTTTTTTTTCTTTTTCTTTTTTTTTCTGAATTGTTTGCTGTTCTTGACTAAACTGTTCAAAACCCTACATGACAAAACGAAAAAAACTAAATTAACCCCTGTCCTTTCATAATTACTGAAACCACTCCAGCCAGATATGATAGCTCTATAATCCCTTTCCCCAAGGTGTAGAGTTGTAGAACGGGTGTTCCCCTGCTGTTTCTTTTGATTCTAGGAGATATTAAACAATGTATATGATTTTCTCTGTGAGATTTCATAGTAAATATAGTAGCTACACACTCACTACCATTCTTTTCACTCAAGTGAGATGATAGGAGAAAGAACAGCCTGGTAATATCCAGGTATGTTTCTAACTTCTTGAAAGGAAAAGAAATTCAGTGACACAGTAGAGGAGATATGACAGAAATATTTATCAGTGCTTCCTGAAAAAATTATTTTGCCATTACAAAACTATTAAAAGATTTTAATTATGTAATCAAATCTGATGCTCAAAACTGGCATAGGTGTTACAGTAGCTGGGACACTGGAGTACCTAGACAAAAATATATATTCCCAGACTGCAAATCATCTGAAAGAGACAATTTTAGAAGGCTGCATTCAGCATTCAGATCAAACACGATGTTATAGTTTTATGTGCCTGATTCAGGAGCTTGCAAAGGCTGAAAAAACTCTCACAATAAACTTACAACAAACTTCACATTGAATACAAGTATATGCATGTTTCTCTGAGTGACATTTCTTCTTCCTTTTCCTCTCTTGGAAGTGAAATTACAGGTTAATTGGCACTAACACTGTTTTGCTGGCTGCAAAACACAAAATACTGCTGAGTTCACAAAGGCATTTGCAATTGCTCTTTGGAAACATAATACATTCCTGTAGAAAATGCTGTTTTAATGTAGCATAAAAATGCAATTTAATCTCTAAGCAGGTGTGACTGTAAATGGGGAGAAAGTATAGTTACTGTTCTTTCTTGTCATCAATTCCTCTAATTATTTTGCCTCATCATAAGAATTATAGTTTTATAGCATCGGAGCTAATTCATGTACCTAAAATGGATGATTATGTTTATCTTTTTATGCAGAAATAACAGTTACACATTCTACATTAATAAGAAACACTACTGGTTAGAAATTTCATTTCTGAAGTTAAATAACTAATATGTTAGACATAGGATAGGACAGATGGTTAAGTGAGTAGAACATACAGTTACTGGGCCATGACGGTGATGCAATACTTAAACAGGAAATGTTCCTCAATCTGGTCATCTGCGAGCATATGTATTCCGTCTTTTGTCTTTTTTTTGGAAAGCAAACCCTAGTATTCGCAATTATAGATTTCTAAACCATTTCACTTTTTCTTTATCTGCATTGCTTCAAAACTTGAGAAATAAGAAAATTAATATGTACTCACTAACTTTTATTTATCTCAATGTGAATTAATTGCTGCAATGAATGCTGGTTTCATTCTTATAGTGAATTTATTAACTTTATCTCCTAAACTCTTTTTTACATTATGTTGTTATCATTATCTATAGGCCTAATTTAGTTGATCTTATCTGTATCTACCACAACAACAAATTTATTATCGCAGTGAACGTACTACTTGGACTATCAACAGAAACTTCTCTCCCTTACACCTAACAATCTGTGAATTTTCAGGGATACCTGAAAGATCAATTGTTGTTACTAGTAATCCAGAAAGTTCTTGGAGAGCCAAGAAACAAATATTGTGATTAAAAAAATATCAAAAATACTTGTTGAGATTGAGTACATTGGTACTGCTAGGATTTTTTTTTCAAAGAATTATTAAAAAAACAAACAAAAAAACCCTCCCCCCCCCAAACCTCCCCCCCCCCAAAAAAAAAACCAAAACCCAAACCCCCCAAATAAACCAGAAAAGCAAAAAACTGAAAATCCACACCCCAAACCCTCAAATCCTACCTGCATATGTTTTGAGTCTCTGTGTAGACTTGGAACTGAAAATCTTTGAGCATCATTCTCATCATTACAGCAAAACCAGTGGCAGCAGCAGATTGTTATTCTCAGAGTGCACGAAAAGCATGAAGAGGATGTGACGCCCCTCTGAGCAAACAATCTCAGAGACATGAGACAAACAAGATATTCTAAGAAGCAAGATTTTGACTTTGTTATTCCCTGTGCTGGAGAGGGAAAAACTGCCTATAACCAATACAACAGCTGTTAGTGCATTCAGCTTTGCTCAATTGTTCGTAAGTAGCAGAGAAGTGCATCACTTGGTGCACTCAGCCTGAACGTCAGTGGAGGTTTCTTCATGTCTATGTTATACATTCTAAAAGAGGAAAATATGGTATTTATCTTCTTCCTAGCACAGCTCTCTGAAACTTTGTTGTATAATATAGACAGTAGAGAATGACATTGGAAAGCTTCCTCTGCTTCTCAGCCCTAGGCGTTTTTATTTCTATCAATCTGTTTCTGAGAATAGAAGAATATATTACATGTTGTTTTATAATCAAATTCCCATTTACATCAGCTGAAACTAGTGATTTTTCCCCAGAGATTTCACTGAAACAATTAGGTTGGAAAACACCTCTGAGATCATCAAATCCAACCTATGATCTAACACTGACATGTCAGTAGACCATGGTACTATATGTGATGGCACTGTGTGACTCTGTCACCACCCTGGGAAGCCCATTCCAAAATCTAATCACCTTTTCTGTGAAGAATTTCTTCTTAATGTCCTACCTAATCCTCCCATGGTGCAGCTTAAGACTGTGTCCTCTTGTCCTGTCGCTGGCTGCCTGGGAGAAGAGACCAACCCCCACCTGGCTACAACCTCCTTTCAGGTAGTTCCAGAGAGTGATAAAGTCACTCCTGAGCCTCCTCTTCTCCAAGCTAAACAACCCCAGTTCCCTCAGCTGCTCCTTGTAGCACTTGTACTCCAGACCCTTCACCAGCTCTGTTGACTTTTTCTGCAAATTTACAGAATTTCAATGTCCTTCCTGATTTGAGAGGCCCAGAATAATTACAGTATTTGAAATGTAGTCTCACCAGTGCTGAGTACAGGGGGAAAAATACTGCCCAGGTCCTTCTGGCCACACTATTGCTGATCCAAACCAGGATGCCATTGGTCTTTTTGGCCACCTGGACACAGCTGGCTCATGTTCAGCTGCTGTCATCTAGTGATGGTCCTTTTCCACTGGACAGCTTTCCAGTCACTTTGCTCCTAGCCTGTAACCCTACATGGGATTGTTGTGGCCAAAATGTAGGGCCTGGAACTTAGTTTTGTTGAACCTTATGGTGTTGGTCTTGGCCCATCAATCCAGCCTGTCCAGGTCCCTCTTGCAGGGCCTTCCTACAGAAGATCAACACTGTGACTCAGCGTGGTGTCGTCTGCAAATTTGCTAATGCTAGACTCAATCCCTTCATCCAGATCATCAAAAAAGATATTAACCAAGACTATGCCCAACACTGATCCCTGCGGGGCGCTACTACTGACTGGTCACCAGCTGGATGCAACACTATTCATCACAACTCTCTGGGCCTTGACAGCCAGTCAGTTCTAACCCAGCTACAGTGCACCTGTCCAAGCCATGGTCTGCCAGCTTTTCCAGGAGAATGACATGGAAAATGACACACGCCATTGTTAAGGTTTTCCTAAAGTCCAGATGGACCACATCAATATGTATGTTAATGTAATAAGCTTCAGCTGCATGTTTTTTCTCCTCAAGGAACTCAGCAGTCTACAAAATAATTACAGGTCTTTTCTGTTCATCCTATATTTTGAAATTTAATATTCTGTGTTTCTATTTTGTTCAATTTCTAAACAACATTTTTATAGAGAATGGGAGAACACAGCAGCCTTAACCACTACATAAGATTTAAAAAATTGTACTGGGAGAGAAATAGGTAGAGAAAAATACTTACAGGTCATGAAAGGAGAGATAGGAGATTACTTTTTTAAAACTGATGTTGGTATCAGATGGATTTTCATGTCACTCTTTCATACTGATGATTCCACGCTAGACAGATGAGAAATGTGACATATATTAAGCTTCACTGAAAACTGATTGTTTCAAATAAAACAGTTTCAGTGCTTAACCTAATTTCTGAGAATGGGAACAAGTATGTAAATTTCTTAAGGATATTTGAAAGTGTTATACCTTTAGCAGAATGCAATTTATACAAAACTGATGATATTCAAATTTGCAAGGATAATATCCAGAGTTCTACTAGCATGGTAGGGTATTCACAGAAGTTTGTGTTCATCATGGGATGAATCATACAACTGAAGTAAGAGCAGCTGACTCACTGTGGTTGTGATTTGGAGTATATTTAAGTATTTGTTCACTTGATCACGTGAACAATCCAGTTAATTTCAATTATATTACTAATTAGGATCTGTGTAAGTATCTGTATGATTTTGTTTCACAATAAGAGGAAATGTCACATAAAAAGATGGAGAATAGTGTTTAAATGGTTGAAGTTATTTATGGATGATTATGAAAAATACAACAAATAAAGGGGCCAGGAGAACTTTTTGACATACAGCCCTTTATATGTAGCCATGACATAAATCTTTCTTAACACCTGTGGAGTTGTCTCACTGAAGTGAATGAATTTGCACTGCTGTAAAATTACTAAAGACATAGAGAGAACAAAGCCCTATTCCTGTCATTGAAATATCTGATAAGTATGCTGTTCAGCATACATGTTATTTGATTTTCCCAGCCCTAATAACGAGTCCCATCTGTTTTGTGAGGCCTAACTCAATCCCTTCATCCTGAATAAATCATCCCTCTGAGTATCTCTCGTTTTTATTTTTAACTATAAAAGAAGCCAAAGCCATAAAATGAAATAAATATACTTTGTGTTTCTTGTTTATTAAAATTGCCTGGAAATAATTTTTCCATCACAACAATGCAGTAATTTGTCATAATAGTTTATTATATTGTAAGAGTAATCAGATGAAGTGCACAAATTGCCATTAGACCTTCAGAATTGTGTGTCATTTTTTTCTCTCTATAAAATAGACCAGATTAATGTCTGCTTACCTTTTCCATCATTCAGTTGTGAATATAGTTTAAAAAAAATCTCTGTTGCAGAAATGATGCTTCTCTGGAGTGACTGGATGTTTATTTTATTAGTATCCTTATCTCTAGACAGTCTGTCATTTGTCAGATGTTTGTCATTCTGTAGTAACAAAACCTGGTGATTCATCCAACAAAGAAACTTTCAAGTTGATCCCAAACTCTTTTACTGAAACTGAAAATTTGGAAACAGGAATTTATTGCATTTAAAATCCCAGCAAGGGATCCAGTTACTTCCTTGCATATGCCATTGCCCTTGAAATGATAGCAGCAAGCCTGACTAAAGGCCACCTACATAGCCATATAACCAGGAGAGGCAGAAGGAGGCAGATTCTGTACATTGAATCCACTTTGAGTAAATACAATTTCCACCTGTAATGTTAATGGAGCAGAAAGAGCAGAGATTTTTTTTGGAGACATCAAAACAACTTACCGGGGCCCCAAAACAGGCTGTATGATGGGGGAGGGGAGTAAGTGCTGGCAGTACACATGCAGAAAGTGAAAGGCTCCTTCATGTTCTCCTCCTTTTTCGCTCATGCAAAATATTTTCTCACACACCAGTGGTATGAAGAATAGACAGTATACAACTAATATTTTTTAGTGTGATAATTTCAAAACTACCAGAGCATAGTCTTGTGTTTTCAAAATACGTCTTTTAACTTTTCTCATGTCATGTTTTGGGTGAGTTTTGGAGGTTTTTTTAGAATGCAAGCATCTCTGTAGCTTAGGGCACATATTACATGTTTACTGTGTTAGTGTATACATGTGTTGTATAGGCTTCTGTCTTTCCTACCACACACTTCTGTAATATAAAGAATAAAACTCCTATCATATTCATCTAATTAATAGGATGACTTCCCATTTGTTGCCAGGAATTTCTGTTAGAGGCAAAATTTGCCTATATCTTCCATTTGTCTTCTTTAGGAGAAAATGGATTGTGAAATTCTATGGGTAGGATTTTCTGAGTGTTTCTTACAATCTCTCAAGGTAAAATTCCTCAGGTTTGAATTCTGCCAAAATTCAGAGCCTATTTTGCTTTTTGTCTTTTGAAGAAATAAAAAAAAAATCAGTACTTTTGCTATCTTTTGTGAGCTCTGATGGATCCTCAGTGAACATAGCTTATGTGTGCTCAAAGGCACAGAGAACATCATGATAAACAGCAAATACTTTCTCTGGGAAGAAGTAGGCAATGACTATTGAAGTTGCACCTGCCTTTGCATGCCTGTCAGAGAGCCCAAAGCTGCTGTTTCTGCCAGAGAATTCAAATTCAAGAAAGAAGAGAGGTAAAAAATATACTTCTTGCCTCTGTGCAATAATGTCATTGGAGAAGCTGATATTGTAGCTGATGGAGAAGGAAAAAGAGTTTTCTGACTAAAGTACTCCTGCTCCTTTGAGCATATTTATATGCACACGTGTGGAGAATTGGCTAATGAAGTTTTTATTCATACATAGTCTGAGCTGAAACAGATGGTGCTGCTGCTGAGATTTACTAATATAAGATTTCCTGTATAAACCTTTAATACCATTTATGGTATCAAGAGCATGTGGATATTATATTTTCCTGTGTTGCTGCACAGTTGTAACACTGCTTTTCATAGAATCACAGAATGGTTTGAGTTGGTAGGGACCATAAAGATCATAGACATGTAGAGACACCTTCCACAAGACCAGGTTGCCCACCCAGTGTGGTTTTGAATACATTAGAGGCTTCAATACAGACAACCCACATCATTTTACTCTTTTTCAAAGCCTGTAACCAAATGGCAAAATTCTTAAACTAAAAAAAGAGATATATTTAGAGTGGACATAAGGACAAAGGTTATTTTATGATGGTGATGGTGAGAGACTGGAATAGGTTGCCGTAGCTGTGGATACCCCATGACTGGAAGTGTTCAAGGCCAAGTTGCTTAAGACTTTGAGCAATCTAACAGGTATCCTTATTCCTGGCAGGTGGGTAGACTCCATGATCTTTAGAAGACCCTTCTAACCCAAATCATTCAATAACTAAATGTTTATGGCTTCTCATTTCCACAGAATAAAAACATTTTGAAAAGAAGGGAAGAAGTGTTGAGAGCTTTAAAAATTTGGAAACCAAACTGTTTACAGAGTCCGCAAATACCTAAAGCATGAACCCCATCCCTGTAACTCTCTTGGATAACCTGCATAGAGTATTTGTGAACTACATGCAAAAATAAGCATCAATAAGATATCAAATGTATGTTTCTTTAAATAGGCTTCCCAGAGAAAGTGCATGGAATGAAATTACCTGTGCCTTCCTGAAAATGAGTTTATATCCATTTGCCTATCTTTTCATCACTTTATAAATATTTTAAATTGAAAAAAATCTAACTAAGACAATTTCAGAGGGCTGAAAATTACAAGTCTTTGGTTCTGAGCAAAAAGAAAGTTGTTTGCCTCAGCTGAATGTTTAGTAAGGCAATGTCTACAGCCAGAAATAAGCAAAATGCAAAAGAACTTTTTGGATGCTTTCTCTCTACATTACAATTCTCTGAATGTAGGCTGATAGTGGTCCTATCACACAGCCATTGCATCTCTTATGATTTTAAATAATAGGAGGAATAAATTATTCTCATTTGCACATGCACATGTTTATTGATGAGTAGTATTTTATTGTCTCCTTCATTTTGAATTTGCTCCTTTTTTTTTTTTAGATAATCCAATGAAATTTTTGAATGAAACATACAAACCCATTTTTCATTAACTGATGACTTATAATGTTTACTCAGATTCCTAAAATAATTGCTGTAATGAAACTCATATAGGGGCAATTAAAATGCATTGGATCTAATTAAAACTTTATGATATACATTTGGACACTGTATTGAATTGAATACAACAAATAAAAAATCATTAGAGACAAAACTAACATCTATTTAAGCTTAATTCCATTTTTGTTCTCATTGTTTGCTAATGCCCTCTCTACTTGAGACTTGTTTTATACTAACATTTTACACATTTTAAGTAAATATAAACTAAGACAGTTTTCATCATTGCTTATGGCAAAAAGTAGAAATTATTTAAGCCAAAAGATTTGTATTCTAGATGTACCTTTCAAACATTCCTACCGTGTAAAGGCAATCAAATGTGGATCCATCATTTTGGTTTCATTCTTGCTTACATTCAGTGCCAAAATACAAGTTCTGTGCTCAGTAGTAAGTAGAATAGCTACCGTCCTTGAGGTGTATATGACTCCCATTTTTGCATCTCCCTGACTGCCCAGTTAACCAATTTTCTGAGAAAATGGGCCCTCATCCTCTTCCCACTTGTATGTTCTGCTGTCAGCCTTCAAGGGCTGTGCCAGAAAAGTTGGTATTTATGCAGTCCTTGACTTTCATGGAAAAGTCAAGGCGCCTCAAGAAGCTCCTGCTCCACCTCTGGCTCTTTGTCATTGCCACAACGCTTGTGTTAATGTTACACTGTATAGACTGTGTTAGACACCATATAACTGAAAAAGTCCATCTAAAATAGAACGTTAAAGGTGGGTTATTTTAATTGCTAGATGTTCCCCCTCAGTTGTTTTTTGGGTTTGTTTGTTTGTTTGTTTTTCCCATTGTATGCCCTCAGTAACTGCTGTACTAGAACAGAGGAGGGTGCAGGTGAAGTATAAATATTGTACCAGAAAATATGTTATTATAAGGGGCAGGATTTTGTGTTTTCTTTATGGATTTTCTTTTTGGTTTTTACTTTTATTTTTCTCCTTTTATTATTTATATAGTCATTGTCTAGAATTCCCATTTAAGCCTTCAGCTCTAGAAGTCTGTATCAAAGCAAGTCTTTCTGACAGCATGTGTTAGAGCATCATGCTAGGCTAGGTTAGGTTATGGAAGGAAGCATAAAATGTCCAGGTGGTGTTGGATGACTAGAGATAGTAGAGGACTGCCTTCTTCATCTCTGAGTCACTGATGCAAACCCAAATAGGCTGTCAAATAAAGTCAATTTTAGCTAGTTATGAACTCAAAAAAATAGTTGCAAAGGTTTACACTGAAAATTAATTTGAAGAAAATGTATGTGGTAGTTTAATTCCAGACNATTTATGTGGTAGTTTAATTCCAGACCAAAATTAAACCCCAAAAAAGCCCCCCCCCCCCCACCCTTTCCCTCCACTCCCTCCAGCAAGAGGGGGACAAAAGCAGAGACTGTGGGTTGAGATAACAATTTACTGAAAGCAAAAAGCAATTGATAAAGAAAAGCACAGTAATAGCAACAATATTAATGAAAAAAGAGAAGGTGCTTTACACACTAAAAGATGTTCACCAGCTCAACTTAGTTCCATGTGGCTGCTGGGACAAAAACAAGGTGTCAGCTGTTCCTGTGAGCAGCACCACATGGTTTCCAAGATAAAGACAAGATGGAGGGTGCACCTTGCAGGTGACACTCTCATCTCTGGACCTGAGACAACGACAGTCAATGAAGGACAAATTCTGAGAAAGTCTGGATTTTCTGCACTATACTGACTATTTTTTTTTTCAGACCGCTGCTCTCTGGTGATTCAAATCCATGTGGCACTGACACTTCAGAGTGCTCCACCCTGCTCCACGTGGCTCGACTCAGCTCCTTTTGGCTCGGCTCAGCTGAAACTGGGCTCACCTCTGTTGCTCTATTCCCTAGAGATATTTCCCATACCAGCGCTGCTTTTCAGCACTGTGTGTTGGAGCTGCATCTTGGTGGAACAGTAACAGGGTGGGGAACCTCAGAGGATGTGGTTTGCAGGGCTGATCCTGGCAATTCCCCCAATAAAGAAAGGGAGACAAAACGAAGCACTTCCAGGGGTACTTTCCTTTTTCTTCCCCCCAAAATGGTATAGAACAGCAACTTGGCCATGCCCCCACTGCTCCTAAATTACCCCCCCTCCCTGCAACCAGGATGACACGGTTTGCACAGATTTATTAATTGAGAAAAATATAATTTAACCAATAATCCTTCAGAGCAGAATGCTGTGACACTTCAAGGCATCTAAATGTTTTCTTAGGAGTTGCCATTTAAAACTAAACCAGTTTCCTATGAGGAATTCTCTTTTTGTTGCCAACTACTCATTCAGTGGGTGGCACTTTTGATCTGCCTCTTGGATGACCAGCAGTGTGTAACTGCAAAGGTTTTTCAAACAGGGTAAAAATCACCAACCAGCGAATTGTAACAGGAAAGCTGACTTCTAGGGAACAGAAAAAAGCAAGCATTAAAACCTGTCACAGATATAGTCCCAGAGATGTTAAAAGTCTAAGGGACAGGAAAATTGCCTAATAAAACCCAGAAATATGAGCAGTCATTTTTATGGACAAAAGAATGATAATAAGTATGGTAATTAATAATTATTCTTATGAAGATATTATAATTCACTTTATAAATTAAGTCCAGCCATCTAGTTTTAGCTTTATCTTTGTAGCTGCAAAAATACACTTTTTGACACTTTTTAGATAATAGCAGAGCTTCTTGAGTATACATTCATGTATTATACTACTTTGCATACTAAAAGAAATAAATTTTCAAAGAAACTTTAAAAAAAAAAAACAAACATTAAAACAGGAAAAAAGCAATTTGGAAGAACCAAAGGGTTTATAAAAATCTCAGCAAATGTAAACTATACCTATTGGAAAAAAAAACCAGAGCCATCTCTGGGGAAAAAAAATGATAAAAGTTAAACAGTTAACCAGTATGCAGTTTTCAATCATGTGAACAAAAGTAGTAATAGTATCCTTTCAATGCATATATGGAAAAATTTGTATCTTGTATAAGCACTTGTATTTTTCTTTTGAAGAATGACCTACGAAGTAAGGAGTTTAAATATAGGGATACATCCTTAAAATAATAATTTTATTTCAGTGAGAAAATTTATTTGAAATAACAGACAAAAAATTGCAAATTATCCTTATGCCTTTTTAGATGTTGAAAACAATGACCTTATGTCACTCATTTACTGTTGTTTAAGATAGCTTCTTCAGTATTACCTAGTGCCAATATAGGATTACAATCTCAATCCATTTTCCCAACTTCATGATCAATTAATATGCAGATAAATTTCAGAATAAGGCAGTAAATTCAAACCTATATTTTTTTGATATCACACAACAATGATAGTTTTATTTATTTTTCTTATTTATTTAACTGTGTCCAGTAGACAGCAACAGTGGATCACTGAACTATTTTACTGGGCCTCTTTCCCAAACAGTACAAGTTTCCATTTTCCCTTAGACTGTTAACATATGTTCTATTTCCATAAAACCTGTGAACATGACAATCTATGACCTGAATACCCTTTTTACAAGTGTAGGGGTTTTTTTCCCAGCTGCCTCCACTCATCTGTGAGTGGATCTCATCGATCTGTGAACAGCACTTCTGAACACTTTCATATCAGCATATGGAATGTGTTTAGATATGAGAGAGGATGGGATTAGCCCTTTAATGCACTTTCCATTCATTTTCTTTCTTTGAAAAACAAACAATAAATCCTGCAATTTGGGCTTTAATCATCCTGAAATACGTAGTCTAGTCTCATAGTGGATGAATGTGAAGAAGGTGGCACAGCTAAGTCGTTGATGTCTAGAGTGGGGGGTTTTGCTTATATTATATATTATTCATGTTAGAAGAGCTTTTTGAGAAGTGCTGTCTAGTGCTTTGCTGTCAACGTGCTCAGGAGTAGCAAGCACTAGCATTTTTGTATTTCAGTATCTCAAAAACCAGCAGAGGAAATATTCCAATGCCTTTTTTGATTTTGTCACTCAGAATGAAAAATCTCTCCATTGTTTAGTTTAACTGCTATGACAGAATTGAATCAGTTGATAAGGGCTGTCTCTTTAAAAAGTCAAGCAAGTATTTTTTATTTTTTATTCTAAGCCTTGCAACTTGCAGAGCAACAAGTGAAAAAACAGTGGAGCAAAAGGTACCATGTGGTTACTGAGAATACTGTTGTTAAACTCATCTGTTCTGGTGCTTGATCTTCATAGAGAGTTTACTTAAGAAAAGGAGAAGCATTCTTAATCTGATGTAGTTGTAATAACTATGATTATTGGAAACAATGTATTGATTAAATAGAGACTGAGAATTAAAGAAGTTTAGTTTTGACCTTTCTTCTCACTGCTTCCAAAGTATGATATTGCAATAGCATTGTCTTTGTTACAAACCACCTCATTCCATGATCCAGTTCAACAAATATTTTATTTATGTAGATCATTATTCATTCAAGGTCACATATCTCATTTGGTGAATGATATGCACATCCATCATTTTTAGATTCAGTGAAGTTTCTGGATCTGTACTTACTAGTTAATAAAAAAGAAATTTTTCTGTAATTTTCTGTTTGCTGGGACTTTTCCAAACTACCTGCAACTGCAACAGTCATCATGTTTTGTCACTATAAACCCTGAAGATATTTTATCTCAGTCACAATATTGTTGGAATGGCAAAAATTTTTCTGCTGTTCAGGTAAAAGGTAAAGATGTTACCATAAATGCCTTTGTATTCCCTTCAGTCCATTCCCAGAAAATCCTGCATTGGAAAATGTTTCCATAATATCTCTGCTACAGAGGGCATTTCAAAATATTCTTATGGAAAAGACTGCATTAAGATTGAACAAATCTTATGAGCAACTGTTATTGAACAAATCTTGTGTTATGAATATTAGATTCTCTGAACATTTTGTGATAATGGCATTACCTCTGTTATTATTGTATCCATATCCTTTCATTGAGGGTAAGAGCTGGTGGTTAAAAAGCTAACTATCATCTAAGAAACCCTGATTTAGTTCTCTGCTAGTACATAGATTTTCTGCATGACTGAGAAAGTACGTAAAACAGCCTTGTGAAAATATTCAAGGCAGTTAGGGGATGCTTCACAAGTGTAAAGTTGACCATATTTTGATAATTTAGAAAGTACACTTTAACTCTCTCACTGTTTTATTAGCACACAGTGTCAGTAAAAGTACTTCTTTTAACTTTGTTGGGTTTTTTAAATTGTGTATAAGTATTCTTACACTTGCACTTTTTTTATTAGCTATTTGAAAGCTTCAACGGATTCTCCTGTATACTCACACAATTTGGAAAAATAGTTGACGGTTCCCCTCCGTTACTGGACTCTCTTCAAATCTTTTCTACTCAACCTTTCTTTAGTGGTTCTCAGTTTCTCTGGCTGGAAGATCTCTGAAGTCAACAGGTGTCCATTTTGGGCTCTTCACATGACATATATTAAGGCTGAAAAAGCCATAAAAATTCACTTTAGTCCAAAGTGTGATTGAAAATCCCACTGACATCCATTAAAGGCTGTCAGATACAGATATCCCCTTTGTAGGAATGCCTCTCCTCCCCGTAAATTGTGGCAGGGTAATAATAATTATAACTAAGTAATAAAAATTACTAACCATATGCATATTTCCAGCCTGAATTTTAGGCAGAGCTCCAGCCTATCCAGTTGCAACCAACTGCAAATGCTGAAAGTTCTGAACTGAAATTTCCCCTTACCCTGGATTACTCCTTCCTTCTTCAGCATCACACAGCTTTTCCAAACATTATATTTACAGATTTAAGCAAGAGGAGGGAAAAAAAGAAAAAAAAAAAAGGAAAAAAAGTCCAGATTCCATTTGGTTTAATTATGCTTTTATGTTCTTAAATCAGCTTCAGCCTGTCTTATTCTCAGACGGTATTTAAATCCTGGCAGTCACTTGAGAGTGAAGACTGGTTGAGGTGTGGAAATCCTGTGGTTGTCCTTAATTCTGGGTTGCTTTTTCTTTATTTTTCTTTGTTACAGGATAAGATCATCATCTATAATCTTGACTGTCTCAGTTTCTTCTGTTTTCTTAGAGAAACTTTACAATAGATTCATCTTCTGTGATACCTACAAAGAAGGCATGAGAAAAATTGACACAGCATGTGTAAAATCCCAGAGCCCATTTAGTGTCACCAGTAACGTGAATGATGTTGCCATGGATAAATCAGGAAGTATGTCTTAATTTAGATTCTCTGCTCACTTAAAGGTTGTCTTGCTATTACAAGTCCACTGATGAGTGTTGCATTAGTCTCAAGGGATGAAATGTGCTTCTTCCTCACTGGCTTACTAACTTTCCTTCTCTGCTTTTTCTGCCCACTTCTGTGGGTGTACATAATGTAGCTTGCTCTTCCTGTGAATTTACTGAGAGTATATAATCTCCCCACATTCTATTAGAAAGCTGAACAGAAACTATAGTGATGTCCTTCCTTTTCCAGCACCTTGGTACACCAGCCATTATAAACTCAGGGCAGCCATTATGAACTCAATGCAGAAAGGTGTCTTGTTCTGTAAGTTTTTTACTGACAGCCTGAGTGTATCCACCTACCAGAGAAAGGTTTCATTGTATGTCTCCTAACCTTTAGTAGGCTGTTAAAGCTTCATATTATTGGAATCACATTGCTGCTGGCTTTACAATGCAGCTGAAATGGGTCATTTGATCCAACAGTGTGATTGTAAATTCAGCAGCTGGATGGTCTGCAGCTTCTTTATTCCACAGTGTGCATATCGGAGATATCTGTATCTGAATCCCAATGTAGATGCTTTCCTCTGTTGCAGGTATGCATTTACTATATATGTAGCTTTTTTTTTTTTTTTTAATTTGCTGTCCTGTTCAGTTGTTGGACTTTCTCCCTTTATGTTTTTATTTCTGTGTTCCTGAATTACTCTTCTATCCTGCTTACTATACTTTGTATCAGTAGCTACAAAAACCTAGGCAGCAGGGCAGCACAGATATCATTGAACTGTCATTAAACTTGTCACCAATTAAGCTGAGTAGGATAGAGTCTATGCAGGCCTGACAACTTACCCAGATTTTCACAGCACTTTTCAAGAATGCATTGAGCTTTATGTTGCAGTGTCTTTACTGATATGTCTTTCAATTAAAAGTAACTTCACTTTTTTTGTTGTTGGTTTTTGGGGTTTTTTGGGTTTTGGTTTTGGGGGTTTTTTTTATGTTGATGATGATTCAGTTTCCATTGGTTTTTTGGAAGAAGTTTCCTTATTGCTGTTCTGTCTCTTTCTCAGGGACATTGCTTCTGTTATATGAGGAGTCTGTCTCTAATTAAGAAAGCTGTACCATTCCAGGATATTTATAAGAAGGTCAGCTTTAACCTAGTCTATTTTTGTTTTGATTCTTGGTTTCAAGTGAAAAATTGCATCTCATTATCTTGAGAGTAATAGTACTCATTATACACCTTTACCAGGTGTAAACATGTTTTCATTTCTAGCATTCATTTTACGCATTTCTCATTGCTTCTTCAGTGAAATAGAAAAAATCCACTTATCTTCCATGCAGTCATTTTTTGGTACCATTTAGTGTTTTCCTTTCTTTCTTCATCTGGGAATGTGGTTTACCATCTAGGTTGAGTTTTTTTATTCTGTAGTCTGAGTTTCTAAACGCTGTGTAGTTTTCCTGTTGTTTTTTCTTTTAGTAGACCACATTGTTCATGGCTCTCAATACCATATTTCATTCTTTGTGTGCTGGTTAGTAACTACATCAAACTAGAGGTTTTGTTTTATTTTATTTTATTTTTGGACCTTTTACCAAAATGTGACTATTACAAGCAGAACAATATATACACTCAGTTTGCCCTCTAGCAACTTCTGCTCTTCCATGCAAGTTCCTTGTCATTAGCCAATGCTGATAAGAAAGAGAGAAAATTACTCTATTGACTGAGGCTCTATAGATTTTACTTACTACTTTGGACTCCTAATACCAAAATGTCACAAACTGAGAACAGAAATCAGGCTTTGCATTAAAAAGATCAATGAAATACGTGGTTACATAAAATAGAACTTCATATAAGAGCCCAAATCTGGAAAACCCTAAGAATCTATTTCATTATAATGTTTAGTTTGAAGATTAAAGCTAAGGTAGAAACATAGTATTTTCTTGATAATTTTCTAGTTCACAATGTCTCTGTTTCATGCTCATAGAAGCAACTAGTGTGTATACTATTTTTTCCTAAGATAAAATCAGAAACAGAAACGTTCAGTGGAAAACTTAGGGATAGAGAATGAGAAACACAAATGAAATTAACGTCTTACTTCTGCTCTTGTTTAGGCCTTGATTCACAGCTAAGCGTCAGCTTCGTTCCACTTTATTCCCTCTTATCTTTCCATTAATAGGGGAATTACTCTATTGCAGAGATAAGGTGTATCTAGCACCCCACTTACAGTATATTTAGTTGCAGGGAGAGAGAGCAAAAATAATTTAGACTGAAAACACATATTGAAACTGGAACACAGCCAGCGTGTCTGGTCCTGCCATTTCCTGAATGAAAAGTGTTTGATGTACATTTGTCTCTCATTCTTTTTATCATTTTCTGGTAATTGCTTTTGATTCTTTCAGGATCAGTGCAGAAATGGGTTCTGTAAATCCATCCAAAGATTTGGTTTTAACCAGTGTTAAAAGAAGTAAATAGGCGGAGTTTTTCTGTCTCTTAACAGGAATTCAATGCAATACATCTAACATTCATATTAAGTCTTCTTTGTACTGACTTCTCACCAAATTGAATTTATACAGAACTGGGTTTTTTTGGCTCAAAGGTATCTGCATGGCATTAACTTAGAGAGAAAAATATCATCTCCATCTGCAGTGGCCCTGTTGTGCAAGGTATTGAAGTGCATGCTTCTTTTCACCAGATTTTTCTGGTGCTACCTGCAGCATTTCAAACAACAGACAACAAAGCGGAAAAAAATAGGCATTTTGATTGTCTTTCCTTCTGTGTTTATAAACACAGTCTTTAAGCAGCATTTATATGGACCTATTTTGCTTTCATTTCATAAGATTTTTGGTTAATCATTTCACAAAGAATGGAAGGCTAAACCTTTAAAATTGTGTTCATGTTTAGAATCCAACTTTATGTTATGCTCATTTTAGACTTTGACAGTATTTATTTCCTTTGTGTTCTCCAACTTGACTTGGAAATGTTGAAATACCAAAAAACAGCCTTGGATAAATTTGATAGATTCATATCCAGACCTAGAGTTTCAGTGTGCTCTTGGCTGTAAACACGCCTCTCACTATCCCCCCAAATTACTACCCTTCTGTTTATATCCTGAGAGTGAAGAGAATTCCTATTCTATATCTCATCAAAGACTTAATGCTCTGGCTTTCCACTTTCCCCTCTTCCCATTATTCTACATTGTCATATTATTTGACATCTGTCTTTTGTTACACTCTGCTATGCCAGCATTGTTTCCACACCATCTTACTATGTGTACAAATTCTGGTCATTCTCTCTTATAAGGAAAGCTTCCTCAGCATATTATTTACTCTTACATGAAAGAGATTGGAGAGTTCTATTTTATATATTGTATACATTAAAAACTATTATAATGATGGAATGCTGTCAGGAAATTCAGAGATACCAAGATTTTTAATTGAAATAAAGTTTACAGTGTTAAATGTAGAGTAAAAATCTAATGTCAATGCGTTTGTATTTCATATTTTACAGCATACTATAAGACAGGAAGACAAATATTTTTCCCTATTCTGAATTCTTTAGAAAATCATCTGTTTAGACTTTGTTGGAATTAATGTTTCCATGTGTATTGTGTTTGCAACACAGTTTTTGGTAGGGGAGGGGCCTACAGGGGTGGATTCTATAAGAAGCTTTCAGAAGCATCCTCCATGTCTGGCAGAGCCACTGCCTGCAGCTCCAAAGACAGATGGGCCACTGGTCGAGGCTGGGCCAAATAGAAATAGCGGTAACACCTCTGTGATAACATATTTAAGACGAAGAAAAACAAAAGTTACTGGGCAGACATAACTGTGGCCAGAGAAGAGCAGGGTGAGAACTTTTGAGAGGAACAACTCTGCACACACCAATGTCAGCTCAGAAGGAGGGGCAGGAGGTGCTCCAGACACTGGAGAGTGGCCTGCAGCCTGTGGTGCAGACCATAGTGAGGCAGCTGTGCCCCTGCAGCCTATGGAGAGCCTCTGGGATGCAGAGATCCACCCACAGCCTATGGAGGAGACCCATGCCAGAGCAGGTGGATGCCTGAGAGGAGGCTGAGAACCCACAGGAGGCCTGTGCTGTGCCAGGCTCCTGTCAGGGATCTGCAGACCCATGGAGAGAGGGGCCCATGCTGCAGCAGAAGTGGGTCATGACATGAGGAAGCTGGCTGGCAGAAGTCCTTACTGAGTAGCTTTCCATCATTTCCCAGAAGCCCTGGCTAACTGGGGAGAAACCTCCCAGTTGCCTGAAGGTTACCAAATATCACTTCCATTTACAAGAAAGGTCGGAAGGAGAATCTGGGGAACTACAGGTCTGTCAGACTAACATCAGTGCCAGGGAAGGTCATGGAGCAGATCATCTCGAGTGCCACCACATGGCATGTGCAGGACAACCATGGTGCCAGGCCCAGCCAGCACGGGTTTATGAGAGGCAAGTGTTGTTTGACTGACCGGATCTCCTCCAATGACAAGGTGTCCCTCTAAATGGATGAGGGAAAAGCTGTGGATGTTTTTTACCTGGACTGCAGTAAAGCTTTTGGCATCATTTCCCTAATAATTCTCCTGAAGAATGTCTGCTCATGGCTTGGACAGGTCCACTGTTTGCTGGGTGGTTGAAAAAAGCTGACTGGATGGTTGATCTCAGAGAGTGCTAGTGAATTAAGCTGGCAGCCAGTCACAAGTGTGTTCCACACAGCTCAGTATTGTGCTTAATATGTTCAATACCTTTGTCAGTGATCTGGACAAGGGGATTAAGTGCACCCTCAGTGACTTTGCAGGTGACACCAAATTCAGTGTGAATGTTGACCTGCTGGAGGGTAGGAAGGCTTTGCAGGGGGATCTTGACAGGCTGGATCAATGGGCCAAACCCATTGTGTGCGGTTCAACAAGGCCAAGTGCCAGTTCCTGCACATGGGTCACAACAACCCCATGTGGAGCTATAGGCTGGGGGCAGGGTGTCTAAAAATCTGTCCAGTGGAAAACGATCTGGTTGTGCTGGTCAACAGTGCCTGAACATGAACAAGGGTGTGCCCAGGAGGCCAAGAAGGCCAATAGCATCATTGTACCAGCAATGGTGCGGCCAACAGGAGAGGGGAAATGATTTTCCTCTTGTACTCAGCACTGGTGGGGCTGCAGCTCAAATCCTGTGTCCAGTTTCAGTCCCATGATTACAAGAAAGACATTGAAGTCCTAAAGCATGTCCAGAAAGGGGCAACAGAGCTGGTGAAGGGTCTGGAGCACAAGTCATGTGTGAGGGGTTTCAGGGAGCTGGGGCTGTTTAGCCTGTAGAAAAGGAGTCTCAAGGGAGACCTTATTGCTCTCTGGAACTACCTGAAAGGAGGATAGGTGGTGATCTCTATTCCCAGGTAACAAATGGCAGAATGAGAGGAAGTGGTCTTACAATGTGTTGAGGGAGATTTAGAGTGGATATTTGGAACAATTTCTTCATGGACAGGATTGTTAAACATTGGGACAGGCTGCCCAGTCATGATCTCTGGAGTTATTTAAAAGACCCATAGATGTGATGCTTAGGGTTATGGTGTAGTTGTGGGCTTGGCAGTGTTAGGTTCATGGTTGTACTTGATGATCCTAAAGATCTTTTTCAGTGTAGAGGACCCTAGGATTCTATGAAAAGGTGTTTTAAAAACCGACAGTGTTCCAACAACCGATTATTGTTGTAAACAATTCATTGCAAGCATACACTGCACCATGTTGCACACTGGGACCTATTTCCATTTTGGCTCCTAAATTGGTAGTTTTGGTCTTTCACTGCAGCTCAGAGTAAGACAAAAACATTGTCTCAGCAGCACTGTGTATATTTCATGACTCCCCTTTATTTTTGCAAAAAAAAAAAGATTTCTTGGGTCTTGGGTTTTTTTCATTGTTTTGTTTGATTGGTTTTCATTCAAAATGTTTATTTTGTACATATTTTGCAAAAGAGTGTTTGCAAGAATACAAACACACCACAGGCTTGAACTACTTAATATTCCTGTTCCCTCAATTATTTATCATCAACTCCTCGTAACACCTGTTCATGCTGTGAAATGATATTCAGCATGTTGATCTTCATTTCCTTCCAGTCTTTTCAATTAAAAAAAAAAAAATTAATACAGTAACAAACCAAACCAGCATGTCATCTGCACTCACAAAATCTTGGGTTTTGTTTCTCTTGCTTTAAGTTCCTGAGAATATCAAATGCCCAGGTTTTCACAGAGTTTTACTCTAAAAACTGCTCAACATCTGGTGTAACATAGGTCAGATAGGGTGCTGGATTAAGAGGAGGTGGAATATCTTTAAGTATAGGAAAAAGGCTCAGACCTTCATATTAGAAGTGGAGAAGCAATGTGAAAGGATGGGGAGGCCATGATGGTACCAAAGAAAAGGAATGAAAAAAAAAGGGGTGTTGCAATGACTGAGCAGAATGCAATTCATGGATACAAGAACAGGTAGGTTTTATTGTTCAGCCATAGATTTCAAAGCTGACACTACTTTTTACTTTTCATACACTCTAAAACCCTTCTGCAAATACAGTAGCCACAAGGTTTTGACAACTTCAGCTCTCCAGATACTTAAAAAATACCTTTTTAGGATCAGATAATTATTGTTTGAGTGTCTGTTTGAGGCTCNGGTCACAACAACCCCATGTGGAGCTATAGGCTGGGGGCAGGGTGTCTAAAAATCTGTCCAGTGGAAAACGATCTGGTTGTGCTGGTCAACAGTGCCTGAACATGAACAAGGGTGTGCCCAGGAGGCCAAGAAGGCCAATAGCATCATTGTACCAGCAATGGTGCGGCCAACAGGAGAGGGGAAATGATTTTCCTCTTGTACTCAGCACTGGTGGGGCTGCAGCTCAAATCCTGTGTCCAGTTTCAGTCCCATGATTACAAGAAAGACATTGAAGTCCTAAAGCATGTCCAGAAAGGGGCAACAGAGCTGGTGAAGGGTCTGGAGCACAAGTCATGTGTGAGGGGTTTCAGGGAGCTGGGGCTGTTTAGCCTGTAGAAAAGGAGTCTCAAGGGAGACCTTATTGCTCTCTGGAACTACCTGAAAGGAGGATAGGTGGTGATCTCTATTCCCAGGTAACAAATGGCAGAATGAGAGGAAGTGGTCTTACAATGTGTTGAGGGAGATTTAGAGTGGATATTTGGAACAATTTCTTCATGGACAGGATTGTTAAACATTGGGACAGGCTGCCCAGTCATGATCTCTGGAGTTATTTAAAAGACCCATAGATGTGATGCTTAGGGTTATGGTGTAGTTGTGGGCTTGGCAGTGTTAGGTTCATGGTTGGACTTGATGATCCTAAAGATCTTTTTCAGTGTAGAGGACCCTAGGATTCTATGAAAAGGTGTTTTAAAAACCGACAGTGTTCCAACAACCGATTATTGTTGTAAACAATTCATTGCAAGCATACACTGCACCATGTTGCACACTGGGACCTATTTCCATTTTGGCTCCTAAATTGGTAGTTTTGGTCTTTCACTGCAGCTCAGAGTAAGACAAAAACATTGTCTCAGCAGCACTGTGTATATTTCATGACTCCCCTTTATTTTTGCAAAAAAAAAAAGATTTCTTGGGTCTTGGGTTTTTTTCATTGTTTTGTTTGATTGATTTTCATTCAAAATGTTTATTTTGTACATATTTCGCAAAAGAGTGTTTGCAAGAATACAAACACACCACAGGCTTGAACTACATAATATTCCTGTTCCCTCAATTATTTATCATCAACTCCTCGTAACACCTGTTCATGCTGTGAAATGATATTCAGCATGTTGATCTTCATTTCCTTCCANAATCTAAAAATAATATTGTTCATCTATGCTATAATAATGCTATTTGCAGAAGGAGACATTCTACTACTTGGCCACTAGCTGATCTGTCNTAAAAAAAAAAAAATTAATACAGTAACAAACCAAACCAGCATGTCATCTGCACTCACAAAATCTTGGGTTTTGTTTCTCTTGCTTTAAGTTCCTGAGAATATCAAATGCCCAGGTTTTCACAGAGTTTTACTCTAAAAACTGCTCAACATCTGGTGTAACATAGGTCAGATAGGGTGCTGGATTAAGAGGAGGTGGAATATCTTTAAGTATAGGAAAAAGGCTCAGACCTTCATATTAGAAGTGGAGAAGCAATGTGAAAGGATGGGGAGGCCATGATGGTACCAAAGAAAAGGAATGAAAAAAAAAGGGGTGTTGCAATGACTGAGCAGAATGCAATTCATGGATACAAGAACAGGTAGGGTTTATTGTTCAGCCATAGATTTCAAAGCTGACACTACTTTTTACTTTTCATACACTCTAAAACCCTTCTGCAAATACAGTAGCCACAAGGTTTTGACAACTTCAGCTCTCCAGATACTTAAAAAATACCTTTTTAGGATCAGATAATTATTGTTTGAGTGTCTGTTTGAGGCTCAGTATGAATAGGGCCTTCTGTGGCAGTACAGCTCCTTTGAACACAAACATGGGGTTGCTATTATATCCTAAATCATAAGAGAAAAAAATTGCTCAGTGCAGATCTAATCTGCTCCCTCTAAATTCTAAAGCTAAATTGGAATAAGACCTCTGAGTTTGTTGAGAAACTGTTTTTCTTTACTCATATATTACACAAGTGTTAAATGTAGAAAATACTTCCATTTACTTACAGCTGAATTTACCAAAGAGGTAAATTAGAAAACCATTAAGACCATTTAGGGACATCAATAGAAAAAGAATATACAATTCCTGACAAGTTGAATTTCAAACTTGACCTACAAATAAAAAAAATATTCATTCATTCATCCTTATTTATGATTTTAATTTCTTTTGATTATTTATTTTCATTTGGCTTTGGCTACTAGACTCCAGAGACTTTCAGTGTCCAGCATGTCTTTGTGAAGGCAGTTGTACACTGCAAACTAATTACTTCTCAATTTCTATCTATTTTCATTTTGTAATAAGCCACATGTACTGAGTTTTCCTACACTACATTTCCCTTTATAAAATATTTCTTGCCAAATCACAAAAGCTTTTAAGCTTTTTGTTGTAAGTTTTTATTTGTTACCTTCTTCATTTTCTGGCATTTTAATTGGAACCATAAGCAGTAAAACATAGTTAGAATTACCTTTACTGACATCAGAGACATAAAAATACATCCTTACTTATTTCTTTGTTGGGACATCAGTAAATGTTCAGCACTGTTTCCCATGGTCTCTCCTCAACAAACTGGAAAGATACAGATTGAATGGGTTGTATGTGGGAAGTGTAGGAGAATGACTAACAGTTCACACTCAGAAGGTGGTAATCAATGGCTTTTGCTCAGGTTGGCAACCTGTCACAAGTGAGGTCCTGAGGGATTGATACTGGGCCTCGTTCTGTCCCACATGTTCATAAATTGCACAGGTGATGGGATTGAAAGCTCCCTCACCAAGTTTCCTGATGTTGCCAAACGAGGTGGTGAGGTGAACATGTCAGAAGGGCAAGCCATCCCACAGAGAGACCTGGCAGGATGGAAGCTAGTGAAAGCAGTATGGAGTTTATGAAAGACAAGTGTTAATTCCTGCACCTGGGATGAAATAACCAAAAAGCCCACTACAGGTCAGCACATGTGTGGCTAGCAAGGAGCCTTGCTGAACGGGACCTGGTGGGCAACAAGCTGAACATGAGTCAGCAGCAACAATGGCAGGTCTAATTCCTGGGCTGCACCTACCGAGGAACTACATTCCTTTAAAATTATCCCATGTGGTCTTTTTTGCTGTGGCTTGATTTGTTATGTTCTGAGTGATTTGTTCCCATGAATTTCCTTGCATATATATATATATATG
>WBMY01000380.1:325412-341093 GCA_013397315.1 Donacobius atricapilla | reverse complement strand
TGTATATATATATATATATATATATATATGTATGTATAAAATATTTTTATGAAAATCTAAAAATAATATTGTTCATCTATGCTATAATAATGCTATTTGCAGAAGGAGACATTCTACTACTTGGCCACTAGCTGATCTGTCAGGACTTGCCCTTAGTGAAGCCATGCTGGCTGTCTAGAGTCACATCCGTGATTTCCATGTGCCCTAGCACAGCTTCTAAGAAGTTCTATTCCATGATGTTTCCAGGCACAGAGATGAGGTCACTACTTCCGGAGATGACTATTGTGGTAAATCAAATATAGTTGATCTAAATATGAGATCAAAATATTAGTTTAAAATAGCATATTTGATCTGTATTCTGCTCAGTACTTATGTAGGGAAACTAGAGAAAAATCTTTGTGATAATGTGCAACTGCCAAAGCCAAAAGGAGTCTGAAAAAAAATTTGAGCGATATTTACTTATTCTTTAAGTATTATCTAACTCCTTAAATTCCTCCCAGAGTGAATGAAAAGGACAGAGAACTTTTTTTGCTCTTGTAGCTCAGGCAATCTACCAAATGTTTTCCCAGACACGGAAAAGATAAAGATATACTTGAATACACTTCATGGAAGTGGCCCCCAGAGAGTCCTACTGATATTACAGAGACATTTACAAGTGCAAGGATCTGTCAGAATTACTTCCAGATCTGGAGTTTACCTTGTAGGTTTTATGGGTAATGACTTGGTAAAATATATCTTAGTTATTTTATTGTGATTTCTTTTAAGCAAATGGTAAAAATATGTGTTATAAAAAGGTGATGAAACATTTGTATCTAAGTCAATGTTGAAGATCACAAGCAGAAAGTGCTTGAAAGCCTCATCAGTTACAATTATACATTACTTTTGCACCTTAGTGCAGCAAAATATGTATCATGCATACCTGCTGGTCAGAAGGACTTTTTCTTCATATGAACCTGGATGTTGAAAACAGTTTGAAGAAGTTCTAATCTTACCAGAGTTTTTCATCAAGCAAACAAAAAAATTGAAATGTTTTACCTTTTTTTTTTTCCCCCAAGGCTAACAGGCGTTTCCAAAGTGCAACATGATTTCAAGGTTAACTGTCATTCTCACCCCACAGTTTCTTACATGTAAAATGAGCAAGTATAGACTATCCATTGAACATGGGACTGTGTGAGGTAAGGGAGTATAATGACAGGATGTAAATTTTTCCATTAAAAATCTCAGCACAGTGGCTCTCGTGGATAGGGTTTTTTCATGTTTAGTACTATTGATGTGATTCAGCCGAGAAGCAGCTGCTGTTAGGAATTCTGGGAACTGCAGAGATTTCACAGTGGAGTTAAACAAATGTTCTGCCCCACTGTGATTCCAAGGGAACTGTGCAAACCTTCTCACAGGGAAGCTGTACTGTTTCTGATTAGCACAGCATTCAAAAAAGCTCTACAATGCAATGCATCTTACACCGTGTATAAACTATGAATTGCATCTGAAAATACTTCTTCTTCTGTGTAATTCAGCATTTTGAACATTATCTTTGTGGCTACCACGATATTCTTTTGTTGAACAGGAATTTTTGACAGCCTTCCTGTGAATGACCATCTAAACAGTAGCACATGCAAATGAGGACATGACAGAAGTTGGAATCTACAGCCTGAAAGAGTCTAAGAGGCTCTTGTACAGGGTCCAGCAGTCACACTAGTGGAGACTTGGACAGCCACCATCCTCTTACCTTTCCATTAGTTACTCACACTGTGTTTCTAGCAGCTCTCTCCTCCTTCTTGTTGACCAGTGCAAGTGGAATGCTCTAGATGGTCTCACCTTTCTCTCTCTCCCTTACCCAGAATCCTGGGCGAGGTCTAGAAATCCTTCCTTCTTCAAATGATGTCTTGTAGAGCTGAGGACTGTAAATAAGTTGGAAAAAAAACCCCAAAATTAGACAGAAGTAGCTATCGACTGAGAGTTTTGTGGGACCCAGCAGTTTATTTTAGTGTTTGCATAATTAGGTCTGAGAACAGGGAGAGAAGATCTTAGAAGAGAAATAACTTGTATGATAGGGACAATGTCAAGGACAGCCAAGGGTCAGAGTTGAGAAGGGATTCAGAGTTGAGAAGGGATCTGGGAATGCTTTGCTCTAAGGAATATCTAGGGAGCAGAGTACGTTGGTGTTCAAGGGAGGGATGAGAATTCAGACCATTGAACTTCAGTTTAACCAGAGATTAGTTACAGACCTATGATAAGATCTACAAATTGTGCAAAATTTCAGGTAAATACCATTCATCAGTGAAAAATGAATGGCCAACAATCAGAAAGGCTGCAATAAGGGATGCCTAGTATGATGAAAATTCTTATGTCCTCTTATCTTTACAATTTTAATTTTTTTTAAATTTAGGATTTACAGTATATTTATTGATAATGTAAAGTAAGGGAAAACACATTTCAAAAAATATATATTTATGTATATTTGGGAAAAAAGAGAGAGGGGAGCTGAATAAATGGGAAAAAATAACAATGGTCTTCAGAACTCATAAGTCCTTCAATGGCACAGAAAAATTGAGCAGCCAGTAACAGCTCTTGACAGAGTTTGAGATGCTGGTAAGGTGCTCTGCCTTCTATGACCTCATTTAGCAGCAGCAATCCTCTGTGATACATCGTCTGAATACAGAAACAAATGGCTGGATAGGATATGTGCCAAGCTCCACTTGTGAACTTTCTTAGAGTCTTTAGGCTTGATGGTGCTCAACAGAATATAGTCATAGATAATCCTCTGGGATGAGTTGAGATAATGACACATGAAAGTGTGTCAATGTCTGATTTAATGATTTTCTAGAAACCAAGCTGAAGTTGTGGCTAAAGTAGTAGTCTCAGGTAGGTAGTGGCTAAAATTTTGCAGACTTATTGTTGAAAGAATAACAAAGGATCTCATATTGATGAGACAGCCTTGCTTACCCAAGTAACGATACAGAGCAGGAAGAGTTGCATACAGAAGCAAACTCTATATTCTTAACATTGTAACCTTAAACCACACAACTTTAATCTTGCTAGAATTCACTCTGCATTACATTTTGTATGTGCCATTTTTGCTTCTTTTTAAGATTTGGTTTAAGATGTTTCTGCTGAACTAATTATCTCTTAACTTTATTTTACTCCACCATTTCCTTTGCATGTTACAGAGACTAGCATCGTGCATTTCTATTGAAGTAACTTCTCTCTCCTTCAAAATACATATCTCTCCCAGCCATTTGGACTCTCACACTCTAACTTCTCCTTTTTAGAATTCCTGATTTTTGCCTACAGCTTTTGTGAGACAGATTACTTCATAGCACAGAAGGGTTCTTAGTTACATCACAGGAAAAACCATCCAATTTGTAAAGTGCCGTACATACCAGTGACTTATAGATCTCCAAACTTTACAGCAGAGTTCACCATACAGAACTCATTGGTGTCTATGGAAAGAAAAACCAAATACTTCACTGTCTGTGAACAACTTTTACTGTATTTTAATTCAAACATGTTCATGTGAGTTTTCTCCCTGTTTTTTAAGAAAACAAGGTCAGTAAAGAAAAATAATGGTTAAGGGTATTGCAGAATACTCTAAGGCCATCATAGATGCACTTCAGATGCACTTAAATTCCTTCAGTTTGGAATAAACCTCTTCATCATTGCTTACAGAGCATTTCCCCTCTTTCCCTTAATAAGAGACTTTCCAGTTTTTGTGGGGGTTTTTTACCTCAGCTTTTCTAGAGCCATTCACTTTATTAAAAGGGTTAAGTAATGGCCAATACCTTACCAGATTACATAATCTTTTGTTTCTATGAAGTATATTTTAAGTGTGCGTACATGAAGAGTAAAATGCCCTTCCATCTTTACTGTAGGTTTTGCTTACTGCATATTTTGAGTCATTTAACTCTAGATTATTTGATAATAGTCACAAATTTGAATTTGTTTCACATATTCATAATTTTTTTTGATTCATATAATTTCCCTCTGTGAAAAATTTCTTAAACTGAATTTTTGTTTACTCTTCTAGCTTAATAAATGGTTCGGAATGGCCCTAGGTGCTGTACAAACACAAGCAACATTTCTGTTGAATTAATAACTGTCCCTTGGGACTCCTCAAAGAGGACAAATAAAAATCTCCATGTTATATTGTCAGTGTCTACAAACCATCTCTGTCTAACAAAAATATTAATTGTTGCAAGTAATAATTCAATCATAATTAACCCCTAAAATTTAAGACTGAATAACACTTTTTTCAGAGGCATTCGTTGCTTTAAATTTTTCATTGTTGTCTATTGTCTGTAATGTAACTTCTTCTCATCTGTGATAACACCACAGATTTTAATATCTATGTTATTGACACAGCTGTAAATATAAGCATAGTCATATCTACTATGTAATGTAGCTCTTGACATAAAGAGTGACACTGGTGAGAACAATTTTCTGACTTGTCAAGGTACCTGGTACTTTTTTTACTTAAACATAAAATGCTACAAAGACAAGACAAAGACAACATTAATTGCTGCAAGACAATGATTAGGTAAAAACTTGATAACCACAAACAAAACAAAAATAAATTTGCTAGTTTGTTGGTTTTTTTTTCATTAATCGTGCATATATAATTGAGGAAAGAATGTATAGCATTAAGATGTGCATTATTAAAAATATTCTTTTTAATGTGTGCAAATATATATATAATCTGGTATTAATTTCATTTCGTCTACCATTTATTTTTCATATTACGAAGCTTAGCATTCTGTCACAAATGCTTTAAAGATTTGTGTCATCATCTATATCACAGGTCAAAAGCGATGCACCTATTAATTACATCCAAGTTTTCCAGTAAAGGATTTCCAAGTAGCATCTGTATCTCCAAAGATGCAGTGTTTTAGATTAAGCTTTAATTGCAACAACTTTAGTGTGAGGATTCTTCTGAACAGTTTGGCTTCTATATGAAACTTTTAAAACGCTAAAAATTCTAATTATATTAAGGAAAGGAAGGTTCCTGAAGTGTAGTCTGTGCTGCTCTGGTCAAATATTTTTATCTGGGATAAACTATGTTGTCAAACATGCTTTCTTTCTTGGAAGTTCTTCTTTTACTCTTACTGAAATAATTGAAGCAAAAAATAATTGAGTTGAATTTAACTCCAAAGCCAACATTATTAATTTTTTAAAAAGTCATAATACCAAGTTTAGAAGATATGTATTATGGATTATATACTGAAGAAAAAAATATTCTGGTGGAAATTCATTCAATTTTTTGTATACTTTGTAATTCCTGAACATAAAGATCATTACATGAAGAATTAACAACCTCTAACTCACAACCTATGGACACAGACAAAAGGAAATCTAAAATACCAGACAGGGATAAATTGATTTTTCCTTTGTTAAATTGGAATTATTAGCTCATTGCAGAACTAAAAGACTGTGCTAATTTGAAGGAGTGAGGAGTCAGCTAAGGCAGTTGATTTAATACTTGTCAGTAAAATTGTTCTTTTGTCAGTACAGTTTTTACCTTTTATTTTTTTCCCATATTAAGGTCATGATACCTTACTTGGCTGGCATATGCATAAAAGACTTTTGGAAAGCATAATTCAGTTTTTGTTTCATTATTTCTCTTGGATATCGTGCATTCAAAGTCTTTTGCCCCAGAGTATAATTAGCATGATACTTTTCTAATTCTCAGATCCCTCTTCTCACTGTGTTCGATGTGTGACAAACCTTTGAATACTTTTGTCATTTCAAACTGATTTTTTTCCCCCATATACATAACTATTGGGGAAGTTTTATTAAGTAAAGACATCTATGAAAAATGGCTTGCAAGGACTTACTTCTTCATAGTAGATTGAGTGCTGTGGTAAAAACATAGCTGCCACATCTAGAAACTCCTGGGCTTTGTGTAGGGACAATTCACTATTAACAATGCCTCTTCCCTATTAACACTTTCTCCTCAGCTTTGCTCTTCATTTCAAGCAATAGGAAAAGAAGTGGCAAATGCAGCAAGTATAAAATTCAAATTAGAAAAGCAAATTTAGTGATTCAGACCTAGCTCACAGTGTAATTACCTCAAAAAGGTGTCTGCCTTGGTAAGTTCTTTTAATGTTCAAAATACTATATTTGCAACATTCCCTGAAATGCATTTATTTTCTTTAGATTAATTCCTCATTGTAACAACAGAGCATGCTTGCAGGTCCTCAGATGTAGATCTGCCTGCATTGAGAATGCCTTTGTGGTAGATACATTCTTATGACTTCAACAGGAAAAGCATTGATGCAATTAAATTCCACTTCCTCTCCCTTTGTACTCTTAGTTAAAACATATTTCTGTATTTCTTAGGAAGCATCAGAGTATATGGATCAGTGAAATAAATGGGGCAGATTATACCAGCTTCATTCATATCTTACTCCCCATTTACAGAGGCATTTCTCCACTAGCTTTCTTCAGAACTATAAACAATTTGAAGTAATCTAGTTTTTTTAAAAAAAAGAAAAAAAAAGAATTCCAAAAAACCTTTAAAACAGACAAACCAAAACCAAAACTGACCTTCCTTAAGAACAGGTTACCAGTCCATGGAAGATGCAGAAAGATTATATTGCTAGGTGCTAGTTGAAGTCTTAGTTCATGTTTGTGTCAGAAGGTTGGCATATCAAGAGGTCAAAGGAGATGATTCTCTATCTCTACTCACCTCACATGAGACCCCACCTGGAATCTGCATCCAGCTTTAGGGTTTCCAGCACAAGAAAGACATGGACCTATTGGAGGGAGTCCAGAGGTGGACCAGGGAGAGGATAAGAGGGAAGAGCACCTCTCCTACAATAAAATGCCAGCGCTGTTTTTTCTACTTCTTCCTTACTACTTCCTTCTTACACGCCTTAGGTTCATCTGGGTCTCCTCCTATGTGTTTTCTAACAGGCTTTGTAAACTTTCCTTTTTTTGTTAGCCTGCAGCTCCATGCTACATCTCAATAGATATGCTGGCTTTTGTGGATGTTAGATGCTGTTAGGTGTGAGTTGCCTTTATTTCTTCTAAAACCAAGCCAATTTTTTTCTAGCTCCAGTCTGCATGTCTTTAACTGGCAAGAGGAAAGTTACTTATGGTGAAGTCTCCTCTCTAGCCTGTGTCCCAGCTCTTCTCATCCCACGTCTGTATTCCTCCATGTTGCATCCTGGTTCTCTTGATATGGGGACACATCCTGGTGTGAGCTCTCTGCTCTCACACCAAACTTATTTTTCTCCATACTGCAACATTATATTTTAGTCGTAAATATCTCATTGTAGTATAATTGCCTGCTACTGTCATCTCTAGGACTATGATCACACCATCATGAAAACATCAACAAAACAAATTAGCTATAGCTAACCCTTGCCAATTAGAAAGAGGATTATTGCAGCTAAATTAAGCAAAACAAAGGTGCAGGCAAGTGAAAATTTCAGAGAGAGGTAGCCTGACAAGTCCTCCTGAGGCTTGTAAAGTCAGAAAAAATCTTGTGGCCTGTTAATATCAATGACAATACTCTGTATTACAGAGCTACAGGGTAACAAAATTCAGGTTGAAGATACTGTAAAAAGTCTATTTTGTTATGTAATTTTAAATACCATACTGTGTTATCATCTAGTAGAGCAGAAAATAAAGTATATTGTCATTTTTTAATGTATCGATGCAATGCTTATATAATTGGGCTTCAAAACAAATATATAAATGTATGTCTTATCTCACTTTGAAGATATTTATGACTTGCTTTTATTTTGAATCTGTAGTCTAATTAATATCATACTGAAGAGATAGTAATATCTGTTTTGTTGTTTTATTTTTATTTGGGACATCAATAATTGTACTGATGTGTTTTCCATCATGGTATGTTCTATGGAAATATATTAAAGTAGCATGTTTGTGGAACTTTATGGTACATTTATCTAATGCTTTATCACATACTAACCAAACCCATCTGGAATATTTGTTCTTCTTTGACTGTCTTTTGACAAGAATGACTGTTTATGTAGGTGAACACTGGTGTACTGGAGTAGCAGAGGAGAAAGATGGTTATGCTGTGCAAGATGAGGCAGGCAAGGGGTTAAGTCTGACCAGAGAGCATGGAAGGCAGTGGCCTTGATGAGATAGTGCAGTCCCACAGAAGGATGTCAGAGAATGGAAAGATTAGTGTTTTGAGACACTTTGGAATGCCCGTGTGTGTGTGGTAGGGGGCAGGTCGGGCTTGCTTTTGGTGAGACAGTCCCTGCCCCTCATGCCCCCCAGCCCCACAGTGTCTGTCAACCATGGCGCACTGGAGGCTGCCCCTTGATGCCCTTTCACTGGTCCTAAACTCACGAGCCAGACACACTTAGGTGACAAAAAGGGGTTCCCTTTATAAGGATCTGTATGATGCACAGCTTACTGGATGGAAAGTGCCAAAGATGCACAAGTAACATAAAATTAATACAATTTTCGTCTGTTCAGAAAATTAGCATAACTGACAAGAATCCCCAGGTAGAGACATAAATGATGAGGTAATTCATCCTTGGTTCTACTCTTTTCTAAATTCCCCCTCCGCTTCCCCCTTAGGTAGGAACTATAGTTTGTTTATGAAAACACGTCTCAGAGAACTGATTTCAACCTTGGCTCCCAGATAGACTTACCTTGGACCCCTTGGGTTCGGAGCTGCTGGGGAATTTATTTTGTCTTTCTGTCTAACAGAGTAGGTGAAATGCTAACTATGAATACAATAATAGGGTGCGGAGCTACAAATATATATGTAAGGAATATAGGGAATGTATAAAAACAAAAAGGCAAAAATCAATTCGGCATCACCCTCAGTGTTTCAAACCCAGTCCCTGAGTGTCCGAGAGACTGGATGTCCCACCTGAAAGGAAGGCCCATGAAGGGCCAAGGGTTTAAGAAGGGTCACCGGGAGAGAAGCACTTTTTTCTTTGACACTTCCTTAATCTTGGAGTTTTCTATCTGTTACATTGCTGGAACCCAGGAGCTGGTAGCTTTACATCTGTCTTTCTATATTTTTCCCATCTTTTTGTCTTTCTCCCTTTCTTTTTCTTCCTCTAACACTCTTTTCACGGAATGTAACATCAAATGGGTGCAAACAAAACTTAGCTTGTTAAGTTGAATGGGATATGTCGATGCTGTGATAAATGTTTTATGTTGTACTAAGTCTTCTACCAAAGTCCCTTGGTTTTTTGTATTTTGCCAGAAAAACTTTTGTGTAATTTTCACTTCTTCAGTATATCTGGTTGGAATCTCTCCCTTGTTCCCACTCAGAGCAGAGGAAGCTGTTTACCCCACACATTTAAGTGTCCAGGGTGTTACAACATGTCTAGTGACAGTAACCATGGTGTTTGTGTGACCAAAACACTGCTCAGCAGATGCAGGGTGCTGTGGTGGGAAAAAGCACCCCTTGAAAGACCCTGGCCTTTGTCTTTGGGGTCTGAGCACACTTTCCTGTAGCAAGTCAATCCCCAACCCAGACTGAGCTTGGAGAGTCCTGTGGTGGCCTTGAGGCTATGGCTGTTGGCTGAGAGAGGAAAAACAGTGATCAGTCTGAAGGGGAAGAAATGTATAAAATAAATTCACATGACAAAAGTGTTATTAGAGATCCTGATTTTGATGTAAGATGTTTACCTTGGTGGTGGGCAATTTGGAGCATTAAGCTGTGTAACTTTATCTTCCAACAATAATTAACTTCTTTGGCTTTTTCATGTCATTTAATCTCCTTTCCCATGTTCATTTCAAACCTGAAAAATGTGTTTACTTTTGTAACGAGTAAGTTGCATGAATGCTTATAATATATCAATGATACAGCACTATGGTGCTCCACCTCCCAGTGTTAGTCTTATATTTTCTAAAAAAAAAGAACAGATGCAACCTTTGCCCATAACCTGAGATTTTTGATTGATCAGTGGTTAAGGTGATTGCTCTAATTACTAAGGAGTGAAAAAAAGAAATTCTTATGTCTTCAATCAAATACTTTCAAATTGAAAGCAAAATATAACCACTATTCAGCTTTCTTTTTAATGTGAAAATGATTGTGTGTTAATTCTTCTCTTTTTTCTCTTTTATTCCCTTTATCTTATTTTTATTTCCTGCTTTTCACATTTTGTTTCCTATTGAGTGACATCTGAATTCAAGGCAACATGCCATGTTAAAAGAAACTCTGATTTGGGAAAATTAATTCAAGTTATAGGCCAAATTTATTCAAATTTTTCCATTTAATTTTTTGAAATGCTTTAGAACCATCCTGTCATGTTAGGTAACTTGCAGTCTTCACTTGATCAAATTGTTTCAGAATATGCTTGATATTTAGATCATGTTCAATTTCTTATATTTTTTCTTAAGTACTTAAGAATAGCAGCTGACACATGCTGAATGATTGCAATAAAGTGAAATTCAGGATTCTTTTAGGATCTGTTTATACTTGAAAACTAATGCTGTGAAGTCAGTTATTTTTAATCACTTTCCAAAGTTTTCATGAGAAGGATAGAACATTTGTTATTAAAATTGTTCACTTTTTTTTTTTTTAATTTGGTGTGCTATTAGTAGAAAATGAATTGCACCTAAATATTACTTGATGAAAGGGAGCATTATCTCAGTTTTTGTCTTGCTGTTAATATTTCTTGCTCCCTGGGATTCTAATACTGCAAACATTATATATTTTTAATAGGTTCTTAGCCTGCTTGCTGAACATTGAAAATACCCATTTCCATGCATTTCAATGCATTTTTATCATTAGAATCAAAGCAGTAGCGTACAACAAGATTTGTATCTCATGTGAGACACAATTCTACATCCAGAGTTCTGCATTGATGAATGGGCTCCTGTGTTTTATAAAAAGAAATATCTGTGTACTATGAAACCATGAATATCACCTTGCAATCTTACTATTACTGGTATAGCTAATTCAAATTACCCAATTATCTCAGTTTGTTCACCAGAAAAATTCCTATATGAGGTGTTGGGAGAGATCAAATGGTTTAAAGGGTTTTCAGCATTATATGTGGCCTTAATGGGAAAATGCATTTTATTTCATCATCCCTGCTACATGTAATGCAAGCTAATGTGATAAATTTGCATTCATCTCCTTGACCTTCCCTTGTACAGAAGAAATCAGGAGAAAATATCGCCAATATGATTGGTTTTTACAAGAGTTTTTCTGGCTGTTATTTGGACTCCGTAACAGAGGTGGCCTTTTTCCCCTTTTTGCATATTCATTCACATTCTTGGTGAAATGGTATTGCACTTAATTTACATTGGCTAATCAGAAGATTTTTGCAGTTTTGACTACTGTGCATAATACAACAGGAAAGATACTTACCATGTCTCTCCTAAAAAGCCTGTAGCATGAGTTTAATCATGCTATTTAATTGCTAGGCTTAATTTGAAAATAATTGTTCACAGCAATTAAGTAAATGCCCCAATTGCATTAACAGACTTCGTAATTAGAAAGTACAACATAAAAGTCCTAATGTTGCTTCATTAGGCTTGAATTACTGGTTCTAATACTAGTTTTTTACTGTCTGTACAATTTCTCTCTGCAGTAGAATATCAGCCTGATAATGGTACTAGATTTGTAAAAAATTTCCTGTTGTAGCACATTCATGTCCTAGCCAAATATGCCATGTTTTATTACAAAGGAGACTCAAGTTTATGTTTTAAATTTTAAATATAGTCTGAAATTTAAAGAAATCAGAGATATAGCAATATCAAATAAAATTGTGTAGGAGCTAATTGCTTTGAAGAAGAATACAAGTTTTTTCAAAATTTAATGTCCCAATACATTTACCACTTGCTATATAAGAAACTACATATGAGAAATAAATGAGAAGTAAAAAGATAGTAAATGTGGCTGCTGATAGGATATAGTAATGACTGAAATAATTATGGCAGTGTCACAAGATGTCATTATAGATGCCACATGAGATGTCATTAATGACTTTAACAGTCAAGGCTACTGTTTCTTTACAACACTGAGGAATCATTTCAATTTTTTACTGTATTTCTGTAAATTTTTGTAAGATGGAAGAAGGATATTTCTGTTTCAATCAAGATGATTCCTTTTTTGTATATAAAAAATATCAGCATTCAGTAGCTTTACCATGCCATGGAGTGGAGAAAGGAAAATATAAAAGAGAAAGTTGCACATAAAAGCAATAAGAAGAAATTTAAAAGATTGTAAAGGTACATAAAATCATAAAACAAGCCCTTGCTTGTTTCTAAGTTACCTTCAAGATTTCACTCAATTTCTGTTATTTCCCATACTGCCTCTTGCTTCAAAAATAAGGATGATTAAAAATAGATTGCCAAGAAAAATACACTGATATATTTCTTGTGAAATCCTTCCCTTTTTTTTCATTTTAGATTGCAACATCTTATATTGTTCATGTATACATGTGTATGTACAAATTGTAAAGCTCATAAACAGGAAAAGAAAAATTTTGACATACTACTCTCCATCTAAAAATACAATATCCTTATTATATGTATAGAATATGGCTATGGAGAAAAAGTTTTAAATATGTAGAAATATTGCAAATACACCATGGTGTTCATCTCATGGGTCAAGAGGAGATCGAGAGAATTTTCCCTATTGAAAGATGGAGTCAAACTCTTCTTGGTACTGAATGACAGTACAGCAAAGAATAAATGTCTTGGTCTGATTGTCTCCCCATGATATCCAGCCTTTCTGTGTTTTTGCCTAGGACCAGTGTAAGCCTGCACACAGACAATAGTTGTGAGAGCAGTGAAGTCTGTATTCACTTTTTAAAAATGCTAACAGAGTTAGTTATGTGTGTGTGTACATTTACACGTATACTTGCTGGAATAAGTTCACCCTGGTTCAAAATAGTAGCAAAGTGTATCTTTATTTCCTTCCTGACTGTGAAAACCCAGCAAAGTACTTCAGAATTTACTCTTACATTCTCTCTGTTGGTCCACTGTATTTAGACAGTTTTTTTTTTTTTTTTAAGGAGAGTCAAATATAATGAGGATCACTTTAAGTAATGTCCTGCCTAACCAGGAGCTGATTTTATACAAGGACTCTTTGTAACTGTGGTATAGTCAGACGTGATTCCAGCTTCCAGAAGTGCCAAACTAACCCAAATTTTAATTAATTGCTAGAATGATAGTCAATCTATTCTTCTCTCTTCCAGGCTAAACCAAGAAAAAAACCACAACACATACTAAAACAAGTTTTCAATGCTGCCGTCCATCTTCTGTAACATACAAGAATGAAAACAGAAAACCGTACAATTTTTGCTTCTTATGTTGTTGAGTATTAACAGCCTTTGACTTTTCTGGAGGTCTTAGAGTGCTGCTATTATTTTGCCTCTGTTGCTGCTACCCATATCATGCAAGGAATTTCTTTTACCAGTCCATCAGCCAGACTTTTGTTTTATCCATGTATTTAATGAATTTTTGTATGTCATGACAGAAAAGTTATGATAATTAGCATAGCTGAAATTGTCTGTCTTTCGGCCCCCATGTTTGTGCATTTTCTTTTACTTACTCATTGCTTCCTCATTTTGAATCTGTGAGAATATGGGTTTTATTGTGTCCCTGTAGTTGGTTTGTGATTGCAGCTAAGATTCCTCTTAAACAGACACCTCTACAGTAACCCTTTCAGTGACCCCTACAGAAGTAAAATTACAGCTTTTATCTTTCCTTAGACAGTTTGAAAAATTGTTTTCTCCCTTTTTCTCTTACCCCTGAGCCTATAGCTTCTTTCTGACACGATTAAAATTAGTTGTATAAGGGGAAGTTCCAGAATCAGACCTTGTATCTGTGAGTGTCTCAACCCTCACATGCTGAGCTTAACTTGCTTTTCTCCATATTTGGTCAAGGTGAGCACATGACAAGATAAAGAAAGGGGAATAACGAAATAAGCCAGATGGTACTTCAATTTCAAATGGGAAATGTAGAGTTTAATGTTTTCCTCCCGTTATGAATAAAAAAGAAAGGAAAGAACAGGTTTTTTGAAAAATGGTGCTAATACAATATTGCACAATATTTAAACATATATTCATAGGAAATGGATCAGAATATAATCATCTTTGCTACTTTACTTATTATTAGATTTCATTTTGGATGTCAGAAAGATATTTTATGATAACCATTTTTTATGGTTTGTGTTATTTGTCATCTGTCTTATGGAGAGTTCTTTCTTTCTTTCTTTCATGATTTCACTCTGATCTTTCTAAATGAGAAATTTTGGAGTGTAGGAGACCATAATAAAGTTTTGGAATGTTGCAAAGTTGATAATTTTAAAGGGTCTTTTTGAATAGGAATGAAATCTAAATTAAAGCCATGTAAGTTTTCCCAGGGAAATCCTATGCATGTTCTCCCAGCGAAAAACTATTGAATACTAATATGTATAAAGCGGGGACTTTTACATGTGCTTATATGTTAAAATGAAAATCAGTCAGCTCTCCTGGCTCTCACTTCTCTCTCATAATTATATCTCATGAGGTTCCTCCAAGTAGGTCCCTGGACAGTCCAAAGTCTGCTCTCATGAAATCTAGAATTATGATCCTGGTTTTTGTGTTGTTCCCTTCTCTTGGGATCTTAAACTCCAGCACGTCACTGCTGTCAAGACTGTCTCTGACCTCCACATCCCTAGCTACTTCTTTCTTGTTTTCAAGTGGCATATCAATTTCTCAATCATCTGTTTCAGAATGTCGTCACCAGAGTGTGCATCATGTATGGATTGTGTCCTGCTGTGTTACCCCTTCAACTGATCCTGGAGCAACAAAGCTGATTTGATTTCAGAGTTATATGAGATATTTTGGCAGTCTGACAAAATTTGAGATTTTTTCATTTTGTTTCTTGTGATGCACCATGGGAAGCATAATGTGAGCCAGACAGTTATGTGACTTTTCAGTCACATACTTCATCAACAGCTCGGCAGGCAGAAGGTGCTACTTGTAAATTATGACTATCAGACCTGAGAAAAAATACTCAGTGCCACTAGATGGTCATGATATGAAGCAGTTCATGAGAACACCATCATGACATCTTTGCTTGCCTTCACACTGGAAATTACCATTGTACTATCAAATAGTTTTTACAGCAGCTTCGGTAGACATTCTAGTAACTGACCTGGCAGTATCAATAGTAGCAAGATGTGAAGGACTATCTCTTCATGGGTCAGATTTCTTTAGATTAAGGGCTACTGGTCTGAGAAAACTTCTTCAGACTTTGGTTATCCAGCAACTGCTGTGGAGCATCAGGATGACAGAGGGCATACTTGAAAATTTATCTCATGCATCAACTGCAAACCAGTATTGAAATTTCTACTCCCCTGTTTATCAGCCTGCAGAAGCATGATTTGACTTTACTACACAGATTAATGTGCCTGAAAGGATGAGAAAATCATTACTTTAAAAAAAATGCTGAGGGACAGGATACATAATTTGCCATGCTTGAGTTGTGCAGTACTTTACACACATAGTTTTCCTAACTATACACAAAGGAGGAAACCTGGTTCCTATTGTTCATCCTCTCCTTTGGCAATGTGTACAAGCACTGTTTTCTCTGATCGTGTATATACTGTGGAACTCATGTCTTTACAGCTCTTTGCTTTTTTGTTTAGTCCTATAAGTATTAAGGGTGTTGGTACTTTGCAGTTTTGGCTGATGAAATCTTACCCTGAGCGCTAAGCATTGCTGAAAATCATTACTTAACTGG
>WBMY01000380.1:278065-325399 GCA_013397315.1 Donacobius atricapilla | reverse complement strand
AAAAAAAAAAAAGTCAAAAGCATGTATTTAGAAGACATGGTGGCATTTCCATGTATCACACCAAAATGTTCTGTGTAGTCTGTACCCTGAAGTAAATTTGATTATATTTTTCTCCTTACCCTCAAGATGGAAGAGTTAATGAGAAATCTGAGATCTCTCAGGAGTTTCTCTATGTGCAAAACTTCAGGATAGGCAGCTAGATGTCATCCTCAAGGTCCTACTTGCTCAGTTTATGGGTGCCAATATTCCTACCTTCAAGACAGGATGCACTGTTGTTATTTTTATCTTACATATTAATGAACTTGCAAGGCCTGGTGTTTTGCATGTAGGAGGCTTGACTTTGTACACCTTTAAATAAAATTTTCTTAACACAATTATTCTACATTTTAATAAATTCAATAAAAAATTAAGTGTATCTTACAGGAAAATGTGAATTATTTAGATAGTATATTTTTTGGAAAAGAAACTGTTAAAAAAAGGATTACAGCATAAACTAAACAAGTTTTGAAACCTGTCTTGCCTCTAAAGTTCTGTCTTTTTGATTGGTTGTGCAAATATGTATGAATATGTATGTGTGGCTTTCTGCATGATTACTCTTCTAATGAGTAGATTGAGGTACTGGTTTAGAAAGACGCTAGGAGGTGGATGATGGACTTCTAGAACTTGCTCTTACAGGTCATCGTATTGGTAAAGGGAGATAATTATGGTGTTTGTTTAGCACTATCACTTCATACCACCTTCAGTGTTTGTTTATCCAGTGGTGATTTAAACAAGCCATTTTCAATGGATTATTTTTTTTGTGCTCTAAAATCTTTGTAGAGCTGGGTTTTTGAGCATTTTTTCCCACCAAGTCATATCAAGACTGTTCAGTTGTAAGCTTCAGATAATTTAGATATTTTGCCCTTCTCCTTTTCAGACCAAAGAAACTCATTCCAACCCTTCTCAGCCTCACTTTAAATTCTCCAAATATAACCTCTGCCTTCCTTATTTCCTTTTTATATTTGACAAGTATTGGAAGTCTACTAATGGTTCTGTACTTCATGGTTACCCTAGCAAATATGATGGGCCCATAAGAAGTACAGAGAAAACCTAGAAGTTATTGGGGGTTTTTTGTTCAGTTTCCATGGAAACAAATACAAAAATAAATCATCACTTTTGTGCTTCATTTCTTCTGATTTCTTCCCACTACCAGGGAAACCATATGAATTTTACCCCTCTTACTTCTGTATTTTGGTACTCTACTTCTTTGTTTAATGCCTGAGTTAATTTTGTGAACTTTGCCTGGGGAGCTTGGCTGCAGAGCATCTTTGAATGATGCAGGAGTGCACTGACTGCAGGGATCTTGGATGAGTAAGGACAGGGACTGCAATTCTGCAGGAGTGCCTTATGTCAGAGGACTTGGAACTGATTTTTGAGGAGAGAAAGAAGAAAATAGATCAGAAAAAAGTGAGTATATATTAGCAGGATATACAGAAATTTTATGTTACAAGTACTACTGGACTGGAAATACATCTGGGAGAGAGCAACTCTATCATGTAAGAAGCAAAACAGAAAAGCTCTCTGCTTGAATCATTGTACAGTACATTGCCTTGTACAAAAAGATATACTGTACAGAAAGTTCAGGTTTGCAATAATTTTTCTTCAGAATAATGAGAGTTAAAATAATTCTTCACATCTTCTATCACTGTTTCTGTGTTTATATATTTGTAGGCAACTGTATGCCATGACATATGCCCTAATTGTTTGCTGTTAAAATGTTATTTATGCTATCTGATAAAGTGGCTACATAAAATGCTATCAAGTATAACTTACAAAACACCTTGAGAAAAATCTGTGGAACATACCTCATATGGTGATGATACAATGCTATGAAATTTACCTCATAAAGTCCTAGGAAACATACATCTAAGGCATTGATCAAACTGTGAAATAAGTTAATTTGAATGGGATCTACTTTTGCTGTACTCAAATGTAATAACTTAGAAACTAGTGTAATTCTGATCTCCCAGTTGGAAGGGAAAGAGGAAGAGCAGCTCAAAGTCACCACTTTGAGCACATTAAGAAAAGGCATGACAGGCTGCTTGTCTAGGAGTGAGCTGGACCAGGAACTTTAAATAGATAGACAAAGTCAGACAACACTATAAAACACATTGTTCTTGTGACAATATAAATCAGTTCCTCAGACTGACCTAAATGCAGTTTATCTTGTCCAGGCAGGAGGAATAACCTTAAAAAATACCATCATGTTTCAGTACATTATGGATGTTTCATCTGGAGAAAAACCACAGGTTAGACTGTTATACTTTATTTATATTACACACAAACAGTAAAAAATAAGAATAACTTAACAGAAAGGACACTATTTCAGACAGTGTCTGTGTTTTGTAAGCTTCCTTAGAGTCTGTCTTCTGAATCTGAAGTCAAGAAAAAAATTAAAACTTCTAAGACATCTCATTGTCAGAATGATAATGGTCTTCTTGTCTGTGGGTTTTATTATTCCTCTGTGCACTCCTCACAGTAAAGTACAGCTTGCTGATTACATTCCCAGTCAAAATTTATCCTTGGTTCTTTTTGTATAAATATGTGATAGAAACACCTCCCCAAGCTCCAAATTTATTGCTGTCTTCCAAGGAATTTTCTCTCCATTGCTCTTGTTCCAGAACTGTCAGGTATCCCAGGTACCACTCCTCTTCCTCCTCACTCCTCTATAGTCTTCCATTCTATGTGCCTTCATTATTCCAGTACTTACTTACAAAAATAATAAATATTTTTCTCTCCCTGGAAATAAAGCTGACGCAGGATCTCTGCTGTTCTCCAAGGGGTTTCATGATGTATGGCATAAAACTCAATATTACCTTTTGGACAGGAAAAAATCTCTGCTCACTTGATTTGAGCTAAATCAGAGTTGAAGCATTTAAGAGCAACAAGTAATTAACCAATAATGAGAGAATTACACCTTCAGGATTAGTGTCAACGATACAACAGACAGACCACAGTAATACATATTTATGACATGTCTTTAAAAGACATATAGAATTGTAAACACACCTCAATACCTAATTTCCCCCAAACTGTAACATGCAGAGAGTATTGCAGACATGACCCCTGCGGTGGATATTAAACATAAACTGGCCTTGATGTTAGTTTATGTCATGGGTCTGTGTATGACCACTGGAGTGCTGAACACCTGTTGGGGCACCACAGGCCTGTAGAGAGAGCTTCTCATGCTAGACATGCTCATCTCAAGCTGTTATATGCTTATTATAATCCCATAAGAATATGTAAACTGTAGTATTATTTAAGCCTGTTAGTCAAAGTAAGCAAATTTCTTAACTGTCTGCACTCACCCATTAATTAACCTTGAGCCAAAAAGCCTTTTAGTTTAAAAGCCTAACCTATTCAGATTTCTCAAGCTTTGAAGATGCAGGAGGAAGTATGGTTTTGCAGTATTTTATACCAGAGGGGAAAAGACTATAATATGTAGAGAACTAGGAAGCTTAAAGGCAATATCCTGAAATACATCAAGTCAAATACCAAAAATGCATTTACATAATACCTAGATTTAATTTGATGATTGCCTGAGTTATCTTAGGAAGTCTTATATATTTTGTTTTCTGTTCATTGAATTTACTGTTTCAAAAGAAACAGCTTTGGGAAAGCTGGAGAATTAAATCCCTTTATCTGTCCACTGAATTAGTTCAACTGTGGGGACAGTTGTACTTATCTATTGGACTTTAACCAAGAGCTATTCAACAGAGAAGGTGCTTCTGTCTGCTGAGACCACTGACAATAATGTCAACAGGGATGCAACTTTCTGGGCCAGTAACTTCAAAGATAACAGTACTTTCATTTCAGCACAAATTAAGGATGTATAGCCAATAATTTTGCAAAAAATCTGTGTCTTGGCATTACTTTAAACTATCTTCTGCCAAATGTTGTCGACAGAAAAAAGGTTGTAATGTGTAAGGGGTTCTTTAAGCTCTAAAGAGATGTTCCTGGCACAATTTCCCACCGATAAATCTGAAAAACCCTGCTTGCTTCCCTTGAGGGTCCTCATAAGGCTAGGCTTCTAAACTCAGTGCTGAATCTATGTACAGCATCAAAAATCAACTGTCTGTTGGAAAAAATACAGAATAGACTTGTGCAAGCTCATAAACTACATCAAACTGTCATCTGAAGATGAAGGAACATATGATAACAAAAAAATGTGTGCATGACTTGTAGCAATATGGTGTGGAATTGCAGGCCTGCTAAAAGAATATATGACATAGATTTAAGGCTATCCACTTTGAATGAAAGATCAGATGAAATGAAAGACCAGGCAATGAAATATGTCTGTGCAGGTAATTTCCTTAGTGGATTAAGTTCTCTAAAATGCTACTGCCCCTACACTCTTGTTACTTATTTGTTGTTTCTCTGATGATGGACTGTAGAAAGGCTTTTGTGCTTGAATTCTTATGTTTCTTTTCCTCCAGCTATATCAATGTGTCTTTGTAAAAGATTCTTGTCTCCCAAACATCCTTGTCCTTTTTATTACCATAATAATTAAATAATCAATCAGCAATCAAGACACCATTGTGCCAGACAAAAAAAATGGAAGCAAATCTATGCCATGAAGAGCAATTCTCTGGATACAGCAGTGATCTTATTCTGTGTGAGGATGTAAAACTCATTATTCGTTATCGTAAATTTTATCTACAGCAGCCGCTGAAAAACCTGCTTTCTCCATGGTCAAACTTTTTACCTTATTGTCTTCGCTCCTCAAATGACATGAAATTTAGAACAGACCAGCCATACAGGCTCTGTCCCTGAAATCTCAGGAGATGATCTATGCATGTGAAAAAATCCAAGGGAAGAGATGCATAAGCAGGAGAGCAACAGTTTTGCTATATGCATAAATGAGATGCTTTAAAAGTGCCAAATGAATATATATGAAATATGACAAATTTTTACGCATTAAAACACATTTTAAGCTGTGAAACTATGTTCCAAATGCAAAATGCATTTCAGAATACCATACCTGAAAGGAATTCATAGTGTGTTGGGACATGCAGTCATGCTGTTGGTTTTCATGTTTCTACATGACAAAATTATTAACATCCAACACAATTATATTCTGTTGATAAATAGCAGAATATGTTTGAAACATTGAAGAATGAGAACAAAAAGGAAATGTAACAGTTCACATTGCCTAATGTATGACTAATCATAATTTATCATTTTATTTTTAATAACTTCACAAATTAAGTATCAAACAGCTTTTCATTAATTTAATGAAAATTTTTTAAACTACAGATTCTTAGATTAATGTCTCAGTTCTTATATGAATAGGGAATGGCAAAATATAATTTCTTGGCCTACTATCTTATCTTAAGAAATTGCCTGGAGTCTAAATGGCCTTCTCCTTGAGTGCCATGTCAGCAGTACACATATGATTCTGGAGCTCTAACACAAATTTGTAAGTGTAATGAAAGCAAATTTAACAGAATATAGCCTTAAAATCTCTACTCTGGTAGACCAAATGGACAAGCATAAGCACGCTGTCAGTGGTTTCTGAAATGGCAGAAGCTGAAATTTCAGTATGCGATAAAAGCCAGTTTGCTGCCGTCAAAGACATCATTCAGGTTTCTGGACATGTTTACTGGCTATTACTTAGGTAAATTCATTTATATAAAATATAGCATCAAATTTGATCACAGCTTGTCTTATCTGAGAGTGAAGCCTATGTCTGGCCAGTGATTTATCTTTATTCCCAAGAGGAGTTACTTGTATGTTAAAATGTACACACTTAACATTGACTCACATGAATGAAAACTCACTGCAACACTTCAGTATAACAGGGAAAGTTAATGACTTTTCAAGTTGCTGTGGGACTCAGACAGTAGTAAGTAATAAAAAGAATGCACTTAAAACCAATTATGTTGATTTTGGGCAAAATACTGAAGTGTCACCTATGAAATGTGGATCTTGACAAAGGAGCTATGTAAATCAAAGTTTTACTCAAATGGGGTATCAGAATGTAAACAATAAAACCAAGAAAGCTACCATGAATGCTACACTGCTTAAATAACACAAAAACCATAATATTTTTTGAGAACAAATTCCTTTTATTTCACTTCTACACCTGCTATGGTAAATAGGATTCCTGTGTTGTTTCTACGGGTGTTGGAAATGTAGGAGTGCTGATTCCATAAGAGCTCTCCTCAACTTGCCCATGCTGTGCCACCTCACACACACATCCCCAAGTTGAGTGAGAAGTGCCACATGACATTGGTCATTAGGTGTCTGCATCGATCCTATGTTACACATCTCAAGTTTCAGCATCATGGAAGACTCTAATGCTTATGTGGCGTACTACTCCTGCTTTCACTACTGGAGTGAAATGAAAGTGTGGAATTTGACTCATCATGCAGGGAAAGCTGTTGGATTGACAAAACAAGAACCAAGGCATTAGTAAACTCCAGCAGATTATGAAATAGTAAAAGCTGAAATAATTATGAATCATGGCTGATACTGTGAGAAGCAATTAAGAAAATCAAAGCTGTCCTTAAACCATTCAATTTAGCCACCCTGATATCAAATATACAACAATAAACATAAAGCAATGATTTGTGCATCCTAGTTTGGAACAGTAGAGGCTAACAGAAAATACACAACATTAGATTTATCCAAGTATTTGTGACCTGACTGATCCCCAAATACCTGTAACCTTTTAATCCTGGTCTGAACAAAAGGAGGATCATGTTACATCATGGCTAGTCTATGTTGTGGGGGATCCATCCTATTTTTCTGCACCCACACCCCAAACATTCTAGTCACCCAGCGTTTCATTTTGTTGTTCTTCCCAAAGCCATTACAAGAATTCCAGAATTAGAAGGAAATAGTGAGTTTCTCCTTCCAGAAGAGAGATACTTGGAAAGAAAAAAGCACATATGCAAGATATCGTTAAACAGGAAGATTTCAGTGAATTGCAAAGAAAAGTGCTTAAAAGAATATTGGAAGCTGAATGATTCTAAAGCCAGTAAGTTTTGCAAATTTTAAGGGAAACTTAGCTTTTTCTTTTTTTAATTTTCATTTCAAGGAAATAAATACAATTTGATCACCTAATATTTGAGTGAGGACTCCTGTTCAAAGAATTATGGACTTTGTTAGAAGTTACTATGAATGTAAAATTGAAGGTCCTAGTCAAATAAACACAGAATATACATATTTGGATTCACAATATCTATAATAAAGTTAATAATATATATATAAATTTTCATCAAGAACGAACAAATGGCTAGGTCAAAACATTGCCTCTGGGAAAGCAGAACATGTTCAGGGACCTAATAAAAGTGTTAGCAACAGTCTCCAAAGCTGCAAACAATTATCCCTTTATAGAGTCATTAATGATGTTATAATTACTCTGAACAATTTTTACAATACTCATGTTCAATCAAATAAATAACAAACTAATGCGTTTGGTGACTAATTTTTCGTAAAGCACTGAGCTGTAACATTAATTTCTAAAATCAAATATTAATCCTGATTTTCATCATGCATTCATTATTAAAACATTAAAGCATCATTAAAATGCTTTGTATGCATCTTTTCTTTGCCTTTTTTTGGTTTAAATCTGGAACTCTTGCCCTGTTCTTTTACAGTGAGTGTTTGTACAAGTGGTTTAAGTGCCTTTTGTCTTTTTTTCTGTCTCTTCCTCAGAAGTGCCTCCTGTGTTCTTTACTCTCTTTCATTCTGCAAGTTTCTCATACATCACCACTTGTCTCCACCTTTTTCTTCTACATTTCTTTGATCCTCTATTAACTGCTTTCAGGGCCAACTCCTGATTATGGGGTGAATCAATGCTTGCATGTATCAGAAATTGAGGCTGCAAATATGTCCAATCCTAGATTTTCATTGCCTACAGTTTTTAAGGCACACCTGTTTTTGTAGGCAGTACAACTCGGAAGCAGAATACACAGATTTACACCCACTAGCCTTAGGCACTCCAGTCTAATAATGGAATACCCTACTGGATGTGAACCCATGAAAGGTAACCTTCAGTATGTTCTCAGAGGAGAGACTGATGAGCTTTCTCATTAGAGTGCTGTGGGAATTCACTCTGTGGCTGTGACTCTAGTGGAGTACATACTTTATTTTAATGGAAAGAAAAGTTATGTTAGAAGAATGAGGCTTCAGTTGCTGCATCCTCTGTAAAACACAGCAAATCATATACATTCAATTTGGCAGTGAGATGGAAGGTAAGTAAAGAATAGGCCAAAGGAGGGGCTTTGGCTAGTCCAGAGGCATATAGCAGAGAAGCAGCTAGGCCAACTCCATTGTGCTCATTAGTTAATATAAAACCAAACCTGCATATAACCAAAATAGTAACATGTTTTAGAATAAAGTAACCCTTTAAACACCAGAATATTAACTGTATTTTACTAAAAAACTCTTCCTCACACCACCACCCCCAAACCCCTTTCTATTGCAGTTTGCAGACTGACAAGTATCAGCAGTCAGGGCACCAACTGTTGCCTCACCTTTCACAGCTGTGCAGGTGAAAGTACTGATTCCCAGCTGTGCCTGGCCAGATATACTTAGGGAAACCAGGCCACTCCATAAGATGCTCTCTCAGGAAAGGAAGAGAAGAATGAAATATTTTTGTTTATGGAATGAAGAGTCTTTCCTCTGGTAAGCTGGGGAATTTTTGTTTGTTTTTTCAAATGTTAGTGTGGTGATATTGTTAGGGTTTCTTGTTTGGTTTTTTTTGATCAGGTGATATTTATTGCCTATCTCAATAAGGCAACCTGGTTTTCCGTTTTCAATTTAAAACTTGGTTTGGTTGCAGAGAACGGTGAAGGATGCTGCATATTGTGGTAGTCTGCTTTGTTTTGCTTGGGGTTTTTTTTGTTTGTGGGTTTGTTGTTTGTTTGGGGTTTTTTTAAATTTGTTTTTGGAGGTTTTTTGTGGTTTTTTGAGGGGGTTTTTTTTTGGTTTTTGTTTGGTTGGTTTTTTCCCATTGGTCAGCAAAGCAGGATAATAATATTATTTGACTATAAAGGTCTTAAAATCTGTTTGGAGTCTGGTAGGTTAATAATTGAATTCAATTCTGTGGTCCAAATAATTTTCCTGGTGAAAAAGGATGCTTCTTGGTAAACAAACAAACAAACAAACAAACAAAACCCCCTTGCTTTAGGGAGATGTGTAAGTTGAGCCTTTTGCTGGAAAAGAAGGTTATTTTATATCCAAAGGTATCAAAGACCTTAACTATAAAATCCGAGGAGGTAGAGATAGGAACTAGACTTTTGCTAAAGGTTGAACTTGTATCCTATGTTGGATGTCCTTGATCTGCTGAAAGACAAGACAATGGATGTCTCAATTTCCTTTTAAGAACTACCAACTTTAACTTGCTGCAAACCCTAATCTTTCTAGAAATTATTGCGTAAAATAGGAGAGTCTTTCTAATATGTTTATTTGTCATGTTGAAGAGTTGAAGCCCTTTACATTGAAATTTATCTGTCTGACATTTATGAAAACTTATTTGATGTTGTTTCTATCACTGTTTAATATTACTGTAAATAATGAGACTAAAGTACTAAATGTGCAGGAAGTGTCTGCTGATCTATACAACCAAATTCCTGACAATTTAAAAGAAGCAAAAGTGGATGGAAGAAATTATTTTCTTTCACTCTTCTTCTGTGCAGTGTTTTTAGATAGTTGATGCTCTCTATATTAAATTCTATGAAATATGTGGTAGAATTTATAAGGGAAGGGTTGATATTCTTATCACATATTATCACTGACTGATCCACAGATTTTTTTTTTTTAATCTGAGAACTAGGGAGTTTGTTTTGTTGTTTTGTTTTTGGGTTTTTTAAAATATAGCTAGATATTTATAAGGAATTGAACTTCTAGATTTTTTTTCAGTATCTCCCTAGGCCTTGCTTTTACATATAACTAAAAAATTTGTGCTTAGTCTCCTATGTGTGCTGAGGATATAAACCTCCTTGGTAAAAGGAGCTGGGAAGAATTCTTCTATCCAGTTGTAGCAATTTCCTTTAGTAAATGAGTTTGAAGTAATACCTCAGTTATATAGTATAACATGAGGTGGATCTTTTTCCCCTCTTTTTTTTTACTCGATCTTTTTCTGGAGATTTATGAGGTGTGTTGTCTTCCCATGTTGGTGTGGATCCCTTCAACTGTGGAATATTAACTGCCCTAAATATATCTGTTGCCTAGAAACCCCATTATACTCAGGTAATATAGCAGAAAACCTAAATTCCATCTGACATTAGTGTAATCATGTCTGCCCTGTGCATACACATGAAAATTGAAAAAGGGTAGTGCTTAAAGTATCTAATGTTTGTCGTATTTGCACTTTCAATATATTCTTCCTAAATGTGTGAGTAAATTTTACTAACTGTACACTTAATCTCCATCCACTTTCAATATCCTCGTTGAAACATTTTATTTCTATCTTTGATTTGTATTGCCTGTGATAGTAGTTATTTTCCATTATATTTTTTTAAAAGAAGTGGTACTGTTTGCCTTCTTCTGATGCTCAAGATATTTATGCTTTGCACTTTTTCCCTTGAAGCAGAAAAGGCATGAAGATGTATTTGTAGTTGTTTAGAAGGAGAGGTGGGAACTAATTGAAACAGTGCAAGGATTATTCCTGCCTCAGCATTTCCCTTATGTGACCTTTAATAAGGAAGAGTGCTGTGCTATAGAACCCTGTCTAGAAACTGTTATAGAATGAGAGGACACAATTATTAACTAACACAGTCTGTGACTTAAACATAATCACTAAAAAAAACCCAAAAAACAAAAACCCACAAAAAAAAAACCACCCAAAACTGTTTTACAGGGCCATAATGGAAAATATTTTGCATGTAGTCTTTCGTATGCTGTTTAAATGAACTGCTTAGCATATTCATTAGAATAAGATTTTTAGTCTAAAGTTTTCTTTTTGTTTGTTAACCAGCTTTTACATATTAATTTAGCACTTACAGGAGCTTAACAAGTTATCTTGCTTATCTTATTGTTTTCTGGGGTATGCAAGGAGTCACTTTAATGTCTTGATGTCTTTTCACTATTAAGTGGCCAATATCATCAGCAGAGAGCATTTTGCTGGTTGAATTGTAATATTCTTGCTTTATAGGCAGAAGAGAACAATAAGCATGGAGGCCAGACTCTTAACAAGTTTGACTGCAAATTCGGTTGAAAGCAAGCAAGTTCTGTCATAAACATAGCTAGACTGAATGCCTTTCAGATTTTTTTGTAATGCTGTTTTATGGAGTTTTAGCAACACCAAATTTTTTACTATCTGGAATATGATCTGAACTATCCAGATTGCATTCGCTCTTGCTAGGAAAATACATGGCTTATTTTCTGCAATTGTTAATGTAACTGCATAATGCATTTCTTGATGAGATGTGTAGGGTTTTTTAGTGCTTTAGGGTTTTTTTCCCCCCAGTTTCCCTATAAGTTGAAGGTGGAATTGAATGAGCTTAATATTTGAGTTTCTTTAGTAGTGTCTTCAATACTTGAGAGCTGAACTTAAATACAATATTGTGAATACCCTCTAGAGCTTTTGCAAAAGTTCCTAGAAGCCTTTTATTTTTTGGTATAATTGCTAGAAATGCAGAGAGTTTATTTTTGCCAAAGAAATTTAATCCACCTTTTTTAAAAAGATCATTCTTGTATGTAGTTGCTCCATTAAGCCTTCAGTTCCTGTTTACTTATTTCAGTAAATACTGGTTTATGAAAAGTGTTATGAAATTACTGGCTATGCGACTTTGCAGCCTTCTTAATGAGCTGCAAATTCTAGATTTTTTTCTTTACTGCTGGACTATTCTGAAAATGTGTCCTGATACTAATGCTGAACCTTTCAAAAAATATGGCTTTAGAAATTTCATCTTTGTCACTGCTTTAATTTTATTGGGGACAACACCTTTTTTCCCTTTAACCTGCTGTGTTAGGGTTTTTCTTGGGAGTTTTTTTATCTGTTTAATGTGGGTCTTGAAGCAGGGGTGAAAACACCTCTCTTTCAAGGCAGTCATATCAAGACATCAAAAACAGCAGCAAAGGGAAGCACTCTAGTGTTTTTTCTCTATATAACCCATATATTATCAAGAGGCATTTGAAGTCTGTATGCTGTCCTATGGAAACTAAAATTTTCTCAATATTGACAGAGCTTTCCAGTACTGATGAATGCAAAAAGCCTGACTATTCTTACACAGTGCTAGCTGTGATGGCACATTGTTTATTTTGGGGGAAATCCCTTTATATGTAAAAATAAATATGATGTCTGGCACAGCAGGTCCCTTGGTATTAGTAAGGTTGAAGCTGTTTACTAAGGCAGCAATAAAGCTGTTGAGGTAGAGTGTTCCAGGGCTTCTGTGGCACTGCTTTTCTTTCATTTCTCTCATGTTGTTAATCCCAGGCTGTGCTCTGTACCTGCAAACCCTGATAGTGTTGTGGCTGGTTCAGGAGGCAGCTGACTGCCACTGATATGAAATTCATCTTTCCCCCTCTCTAGTTATTTTTGTGTGTTTTGTAGATTTGAGTTTGTACTATTTAGTGGACATGAGACAGGACTATTAAAGAGTAATGACTCAAAATATTTGCCCATTTGTGGAGGTGTCAGGGTATTTTACTGAGGCCAGGTTTGCATCCTTGCTGGGAGGAGGTGAGTTTTTGGATGTGTAATGGGCAGTCTGCCTAAGACAGAGGGTGAAGCTACGAGCCAGGCTTTGAGACATTTAGGAGGCAAATGCTGCAAGGTGAGATGGTCCCTCTTATCATGCAAATTGCTCTCCCTTCATGGGCCTTTTGACCTTGCATTTACACAACTTTTCTCCGGTTTATTTTAAGTATCAGTTCTTTGGGTTTTTTTTCATTGATGGCCTGTTCCCTTAACACAGATATGCTTTTGTTTTTCACTAGTTCACAGCACTTTAAAAGGCAAAAAGCTAGTTATGGTAGGTGTTAGAGTATGAAAGAATGATCAACATTTCTAGTCATTAAGGTTAGTTGGGCAAATGAAAACAAAGCAGTTAAAAGTATTCAGACACAGGGGTTATCTGAGTTTGCCATGTATGTCTTCAGGGAAATAATGACTTATTGACAGAGTATTGAAAGAAAATATTAACAGGAAAATAAGCACAGAAAATTGAATTATGGGTTAATGCTCTTCGACTGAAACAAGAGCTGAAAGCGCTACTGATTAGCTAGAGTTGTGACTTCAAGGATGCACTTGAGAAGGGATATGGGAAATAGGGGAGAAGAAATAGGGGAAAGGGATCCCCTTTTGAAGGGGATATGAGAAAGCCTCCGTGATATGTAGTGTGTTGAATAACTAAATACTTACTATGCCAAGCTTAGGGGATTATTTCTTAAAATAATACACATTTCAGGAAAAATATATTCTCATTAACCTTTTAGAATTTCTTGAAGGTTATGCACAATATATACAAGCTTATATGAGGCATCTTGCAATACACCTCTGGAAACGGCCCTACTGTATTGGTTAATTATACTTCATACTAATTTGATTGATAGTTTACAGATACCTTTGTTAGCACTTTATTTACAGATAGGGAGACTAAGATTTTTTTCCCAATTAATATAAAAATAGTAGAGCACATAACTATAACTGGCCACTATTGGAATTTATTAAATGCACAGTGTTTTTCTATGCATATCATTCTACTAGATTTTTCTCCCTCCCCTTATAGTGATTTTTTACTCCAAACTCTTCTTACTAAGTATTCACCTGAAACTATGGAGCAAAACATTTCGCTGAAGGGAGACAGCATGCATTAAGTTATTATTATTAGTCAGATTTAGAGGCTGGAGGTAGATGCCTAGAAAGATAAAAATTACTTCTTGTCATGACTGTTTCGGCATCAAGAAATTTTATTGGTTTTACTTCTCAGTCTGCAGGGAGAAACGAATGCTAGTTTAAAAGACTTCTTTTAGCACCTCAGTTAACACACTACACTGCTTCAATTGAGAGATGATATATAAAGGTATAAATATTTTTTAAATGGTGCATTAAAAGAATCACTGAATCCAATAAGGAACTGTTTCCTATTTCTGCTTTCAGGTGGCTCCCATAAGGGGAGTAATACAGCTTCAAATTAGTCTAAAAAGGGAAGAGACTTATTAGTATAGAACACGAGATACAGAGATATATATATACGTAGGCTTGCTAGCATATGTCATTTAAATACTGTGTTCTTCTGGAAATCTCAGCATTAAGGAAGTAGCCAATATTTGAAGGTGCTTTAGGTCTATGTTTAGGTAGATTTCTCTACATCTCTAAGCAACTCTTTGTGTTAGGGCATCCTTAAGCAGTTGGGCCCCTTTAAAATTTATTGTTCAGAAAAGTGGATTTCTCTTAGTCTACTTCAATCATCTATCCTAAAATGACTGTGCTGTTATTCTTTAGGATTAATCAATAGGTATCCTGTAGAGGTGTGAGGGGGGTACGTTTTTGCTAGGTCAAATTTTCCTAGAATGAAACATGACTCTTGTCAGCACTTGTAGGTCAGGGTTTTCTTCTCCTGCACTAAAGATGAAAAATAAGACTAAATCTAAAATTGAGATTCTTAGTGTAGTACAGCAGGTTTCCATTTCTGGCCTCTCTGATTCCTTAAACTTTTTATGAATATCTTTAGAAAGTGTCTGAATCCTAGGTTATATAAAGGATTTCTTTTAGTCATCTGGGCGATGCCAAACTTTTGTTGACATCTGACTTTTTTGTGGTATTTGTGCTTTGAGAAGTATTGTTTCGGGATTTTCTGCTTATGCCTATATTGGTAAATTAAATAAGTTTATGTGTATGTCATGAGTACAACTGTACTGTGTCAGCTAGCCTTAACGCCAGGATACTAGACTATTTGTCTTTAAAAATATAATTGCTGTTTCTAAATTGGCATTTGGGAGTAGTTTCTGTACAATGCCAATTCCTGAATTGTGCCTAAGAATAGTTTGTGGGAGAGCACTGTTAACCAGGCCAAAAACCGTGCCAGACAGGCCTGTTGTAACAATTGAAAGGACAGATAATTGAATTTCAATTCTGTGGAGCACTTCCTAGTACTTCTAATGAAATAGTACATGTCTAGCCAGCATAATAAGCTAAAAAGTGTTTTGGTTTCGTACATTTCAATGTGTTAGTTAGCTTGAGAATTGTCACTTATTGAGGCACACACAAACTACCTTAATGAGGAAACATGTAATGAGTTTAAGCAGTAGACAAAATAATTGACACAGCCTTGAAGAGTTCAGTTCACTGATGTGGCAAATCAACTCATGATATTGTAAAATAGCATGTTTTCTTTGTTTTCATTTGTCTTTTATTTGTTTTCTGTTAATGTTCTGTTTCATTATGTTAGGCTATTTCAAATGTCAGAGTTTGAGAGTTGGAGGAAAGTACCTTTAGACTCAGGATTAACCAATGGTGAATATATTGCACATATAATTTTCCTCATTATTGGTCTTCTCCCACATTTGTTAAGGCTGTAGGTCTTCTGAGCATCTTCAGTGGGAGCAAAAACTTAAATCAGAACTTCTGGCTTTCTGCTACCAACAGTATGACAGCATCTTCTGTGAAACAGTGTTCAAGTATGTTTCCCCACTGCTGTACAAATTTCAAGTGTTTACATATCATGCATTCATGTTCGGCCCTTAAATGTTCATCATTGTTTCTTGAGCACCTAATTGGTGCAATTATAGGTAGAATTTTATAGCAAGGAGTCAGCTGCTATAACTGATACACTGCCATCATACGGACTTTGTTAAAAAATAGAAAATGTTAACCTTGCTGTGGGACTTTGTCTTCACCTGTTTGTGCCACAGAAGTTTGTCATCCCTGCTCTGCCTATTATACAGACATTCAGTTTTCTGTTTTTAAGGGGAAAACATGAAATTATTGCTTTGAAATTTTCTGAATATTTGATATGTCTTAGAATCCCAAAATTTCTGTGAAGAGCTGATAAGCAAGAATGGTCTAAGTGCAATATGGGCTGACAAATGTATGGCTTTCAATTAGCTCTTCAGTGGACCATCAACTACAAGAGGCAGAATATTTTGAGGGAGGGTAGATTTATAGAGCAATGGTTCTAACAATGGATTTTTGAAGTGATAAAGAACCACTTTGGAAAAAAATCTTTAAGAAAGGCAGGAGAGAAAGGGAAGATTTGGGCACAATTTTATAAATTACTTAAATAAACTGTTACGAGATGCAATCAATCACATTTCCAGTGTCAGCACCAGCATTCCTTGGTCTGATTGCAAAATAAACAAAGCTTGAGCTGTTTCTCTTGACCAAGAGCAACTGTATAAGGGATAGTATGAGGAACCTCCTTTGCACAAGCAAGGCAATCTGAAAAAATTAGAACATCAGTGAGACTGAGGAGAAAGCTAGGGGCCTCTGTTTACAACGGTAATGCTAACTGGTTTGTGAAACTGTACTTCTTTGGCACTGCTTTGAAAAATGTGGAATCTACCAGAAACAGGGAGCAATGGAGTTTTTTTGTTTGTTTTTTGTTGGTTTTTTTTTTGTTGTTGTTGGTTTTTTTTAAGAAATTGAACAAAAAGACCCCTCAGACACTTAGAAAAAGTTATTTTGCATGTTCAGTTCAATCCATGTATCTGGAGCAAGATCTTTCTATTACAGACTTATTTATGCACCTGTTATGTATCAGCACTTCCCTGGTTGCTGTCAAGATGTTTTTCATCTTAAAACTGGATGGCTTAACCTCAGGATGCTTGTCTTCTGTATTCCAAATGCATAGACATTGCCTGACCACTGCTGACCTCCTCTCCAGAGACTGATAGAAAGGTGAGGGAAGGGAAAGCATTCTTAGAAAATAAGCAGATCTGTTTGACACCCAGGATTCACAACATAATACTAGATGAAAGCTACATCAGAGACTACCTGGAAGGAGTATTCGAGAAGATGGTGACAGCAAGGGTCTGGAGCAATAACTTCTAACCTATCCCTTCAAAGAGTTGTAGTGTTGCATCAACATCCTGTGGAGAAGTATAGAAACAGTCCAGAGAAATTGCTTCAGAATTTTTGAATTTAAAATAGCTTATAGACAACTACAGGGGATAAACGTCCAGTTATTTTACAGGGGGTGGGTTTTTATTTAGCAGAATTGGGCTGTTTTTCGGATGCCCAAAATTCAACAAGCAGGGGAGATGGTGAAGGAAATGGTATCTTTCAGCATTGTTGTTTTGAAACTTTAAAATGTATGCAATCCTGAAAAAGTAAGCCTTGGCAAATAGTGCTACAGTTTATTACTGTATATCCTGTATAAAACGTGTTGGCAGTTTCCTAGTCAGACTTGGCAGTAAGATATTCCATACTTCACATGAAGCCTTCATTTTATCAGAGTAGAACATAATGATTTAAGGAGTTATGACATTCAACATCACTGACTGTGAGATCACTTTAATAATGCTCTTTATTACATGGTAGGAAATTTGTTAACTTTATTAATACCTTATCTTGCACATCCATCCTGATAAGCTGGTATTTTGTGCAAAATATTTTGTTAAAATACCCCATTTTCTTTTTTTTTTTTTTTCTTTTTTGGTGTATTAGGTNTTTCCTTTCTGGGTGTATCAGGTAAAAATTTAAAAATCATACTTGTAACAGTGGAGGTTGGCTCAATGAGAACTGCCTAAAAGATTCTGTTCATTTGTGACTTAATAGCATACTGTTTCTTTCAGGTAAATATTTCTTCTTCCAGCGGTCAGTAGATGAGGATAAATAGACTGAAACCCCAACGGAATAAATTATGTTCAAATGAAATAATCATGTGTCAGAAGAATGAAGGGTAATGGCTTGATTTATAATGTGAATTCTTCCTGTTGGAGAGTGTGAGGTGACTGAAATATGCATTGGATAGGCCAAGCTGTCTTTGATTTGTAGAGGTGTCATGGCTAACCCCAGCCAGAAACCAAGCACCATGATGCTCACCCAAGAGGGATGGGCCAGAGAATAGGAAGAGCAAATGAAAACTCACAGTTTGAGATAAAGTCAGTTTAATAGAGAAAGCAAAAGCCACATGCCCATAATCAAAGCAAACCAAGGAATTCATTCATCACTTCCATGGGCAAGCAGGTCTTCAGACACATCCAGGAGAGCAGAGCTCCATCACATGTAGCAATGGTGACTTGTGGAGACAAAGGTCTTCACATCAAACATCCCCCTGCCCATTTCCCTCTTCTCCCCCCAGCTCTATAAACTGAGCATGATGTCCTACCATACGGACTATCTCTTTGGTCAGTTGGTCACCTGTCCCAGTTGTATCCCCTTCCAACTCCCTCTGCACCCCCAGCCCCCTTGCCAGCATGGCAATGATAAAAGCAGAAAAGGCCTTGACACTATGTAAGCCCTGCTCAGCAATTACAAAATGTCCCTGTCTTACCAACGCTTGCTTGTTTTTCCAGTACAAGACATGGCCCTGTACTAACTATGGTGAAGACAACTAACGCTACCCCTGTGAAACAAGGACAAACTGCGAGCTTTAGGTTCACACAGACCTATTCCCTAGTACGAGAGGGTGTGATGGGGTCTTTGTCTAGACACGCGTTATCTAACAACCCCATGTGGAGCAGGTCATATAAATTATATTGACCATTTTATCATTAATTTGAAATAACTGAGAAGCCATTCATACTTCATTTGTGAGTAATGAAACATATTTAGGGTATTACTTCAATAAGACAAAACTTAGTAGTGCCCATTTCTTTTATTACAATTTTGGGCTTTGTTAAGGAATAAAAGAGAACACAGAATAATATTTGATACACATCAAACCTGTTAAAATGCATTGACTCTCTTTCACGCATTAGTTCTTCATGGGATGTGGAGTGGGTGGGGAATGGATGGGGAGTTGGAGGCATTTTCATGTAGGTTAGTGTTTGACTGAAGTTTAGTATAATACTTGATCCCAATTTAAGTGTTGAGATTTATTGTGTGTTGCACTACTGGGTTTTTTGCATGTCAGTCTTGTTGGTTTTTCCCCTCTGCAGAAGGAAATGAGTTTGGAGGAAATTATCCTGGCAGTGGAGACCAAACAAGTATGTCTAAGGGGTAAAGGAGTAAAGCGAGAAGAAAGCGTGACAGAGGAATATCTCTTAAATTGAAACATCTTGGCCTTCCCTCATATTATTGTAACTGCAAGTGCTACAAGTCACGCTACAAGCTTTGCAAGTGATGCCACCCAAAATGTGGCAGTAAAAACTTGCTCTGCAGTTGGAGGAGCTCTAGAGTTGTGTGCTCTTAAAAAATGAAAGTTGTTCACAGTAGGTAAAAAATTCACAAAACTGATTCAGTCATTCTTTCTTTCCTTTTTAGTTTTTGAAGACTTCTCCCATGATAAATTAATCTAGGTATGTTAATTTCTCCAACAGGTTTGCTGTGTTCTATGCTTTACCTGTAATATCTTTTTGCAGTATTAGGACTAACTTTGGGAAAGAACAATTTGCTTACCTGTATTCTATATAACCCAGTGGGATTAAAATTCCTACTGGTATTACTGAATGTGATAAGGTAGTAGGTGGAGGGGAAATGTGGACAAAAATCAAACTGTCTGCTACTAGAGGCTGGAGAGAATGCATGAAGGCTGCCTTTGAGAAACCTTTACTAATTCTTACTACAGTTATCAGACCATATGTTTAATTGCCAGCTCAACAGCTGAAGGAGGGGGCTACAAAGCCAGGAATAGGCTTTGGGAGGCAGCAGACTTTGCTAAAATGGCTGGTTGCTCTCTCCTTAGATGTGGGTAAAGAAGATGGTCTGCAGGCTTGCTTTATTTTAACGAAAAGAAAAAATCTAATNTTGCTCTCTCCTTAGATGTGGGTAGAGAAGATGGTCTGCAGGCTTAGAAGGCTTTCTTTATTTTATTTTAAACAAAAATTAAAAAATCTAAATACACTGTAATCTGCATGTTGTGAGATTTGTCGCATACCTTAGTCCGTTTACAAACTCCTGTGTACAAGTGGTTTTATATGTTAAATGGCAAGACAGGCAGGAATTGAATTCTCAACAGTACTGGTATTACTACCTAGCACAGAATTGTCCTTAGCCAGATTAGTCTCTCTTGTAATGTCTACCCGGGAGTTATTTTGGCCCTTAAAGTGAATGGATATCTTCCTTACGACAGAATTAGCATTAAGTCTGCACATACAAGAATATATTCTGTTGTGTCACAGAATCAATTAGCTTGGAAAAGACCTCTGAGATCAAATCCAACCTATGACCAAGAGCCACCTTGTCAACTGGATCAATGCATTAGGTGTCGCATCCAACCTTTCCTTACACACTTCCAGGGATGGTGACTCCATCACCTCCCTGGGCAGCCCATTCCAATGCCCAATCACCATTTCTGTGAAGAATTTCTTCCTAATGTCCAACCTGAACCTTCTCTGGTGCAACTTGAGACTGTGTCCTCTTGTCCTGTCACTGTTACCCAGGAGAAGAGACCACCCCCACCTAGCTACACTTTCCTTTCAGGCAGTTGTAGAGAGTGACAAAATTTCCCTGAGCCTTCTTTTCTCCAGCTCCCTCAACTTTTCCAAGCCTTTCTCCAGCTTTTCTGCCCTTCTCTGGACGTGCCCAGCACCTCAATGTTCTTCCAAAATTAAGGGACCCAAAATTGAACACAGAATTCAACATGCAGCCTCGCTAGTACAAAGCCATGATCACTTCCTTCGTCCTGTTGGCCACATTCTTTCTGATACAGGCCTGGATGCTGATGGCCTTTTGGCCACTGCTGCCTCATGAGTCCAGTAAATGTGCAATCTGTCTTCCTGAAACTCTGCAGTTTAAGAAATGACTCAAGCCTTTTCTTATTATTTTCACTGAACTATGCTTGGAAGTAAACTAATTTTGTTTCTGATTAGTTTTGTTTGTCTTTTCCCATTCTTATCCAGTTAAGTTGGTATATGACAAAGAGTAAAATTCAATGCCAAATAATGTTGTGGTATCAGTCTGATGCAATTAGATTTGAACAAATTAACAGGAAAATAAAAATAGGAAAATAAAATATGCTAGCTGGCACTTGAGTCCAGTATTGAAGGCTTTGAGAATCTAAGGCAATCATACACTGACTTTAGGATTATCAACAAGGGGATGTACTTGGCTGTCCCCGGGAATCAAGTTTTTAAAGTTCTGATATAGTTAACTAACTGGAGAAACCAGTATTAGCTGAGCAAAATTCATATTATACATTTGTAGACTATATAGATATTGAGAAGCTGCATTGGTGATTTACTTTGTGGAGTGGATTTTATCTCTTTAAAATGAAGGTGGATATGAATTTACCACAAAAAAAAAGGGGAAGAGACAAAACTGAAGGCAGTAAAATACCAGATTCTGTAATGTAATAACACAATGATGTCTACTTTTCCTACTACGATGTGGCTGTCCTGGGAAACCACAGGACAACCAAGTTGCTTGTCCATTATAAAAAATTCCTCCCCTACTCACATTTGCATCATGGCTGAACTTGAATCTGGATTTGATTGTTGTGTGTTTCATCTTGTTTAAATGTTACCTTTGAAGGAAGGTAGTCTTTCCAGCTGAATTTGTCTGATGCTCACCAATCTTCCTTTGACAGCTTTTTGTTTTTATGGTAATAGGGGCTAGGGAATGGGGGAATGTTATTTTGACATAAACTGAAGAACTGAGGAAAACCTGGAACCTTGAAGAAGAAATCTATAAATCTAGAATAAGGTCTATTTTTTGCTAGTTGTGGTGCATCAAACACAAATCTGGGAACATTTATTGTGTTACAAGGTGGAGAAAAAAGAAAAAAAATATTAATTAGAATAAGAACAGGGAGACATATGCTGCTACACCTAAACTTTCTGTTTCTTTGTGAGTGATCTCTCTGTATTTAGCATATAAAAGTTTTTGTTGTAGTTTGGGTCATTATTCTTTATAACAAGAACTTTCTTTTAAAAATGAGTCAGAAATTATAGGGAAGCTGTGTTTCTGTCATACTTGTGGCCTTACCATACATCTGCAAGGAAGCTCTACATACGGGAGGAAAAGTTCGATGAAGGTGGCCAAATAACCTGAGAATAGTCTGGAGATGATCAGTATGACAGAGGTCAGCATTTTTCTAAACTTATTTCCTTGAGTTGCTGCCTGTCATGGGTTCTTTGAGTTTATGAAGCTGGTCCACCTTGGGATCTCACTGTACCTTACTCTTGTGGAAATCCATGAGTCATACAAAAATTCTTATTTTTTGTGGTTTTGAACTCTAGAAAAATCTTTCCTGGGCATCTTGCAGGAACTGCCTTCTCAAATCCACTTCAGATGTTTCTTTATCATGTAACTAGACATATGCTTTAACACAATGACATAGCCATACCCAGCCATTGTGAACTCAAGCAGCATCTGAAAAAAATGTGGAGAATGTTTAGTGCTTTTGGAATGCATTTTGAAAATGTTCAGATATTCTTCACATAAGACAATGTCTTTTAATTCTCTTGTTATACCTCTTATTCCAACCACTGAGGGAAAGAAACATGCTCCATATAGTACACTTGACCTGTTTTGATACTACAGCCTTAAGATACTAAAGTTTGACATTTAGTCTCTGAAATTAAATTGTTATTGATATCCAATCATAAGATTTATTCTCTGAAATTAAATTTTTATTGCTATCCAGTCATAAAACAAATCAAATTGCTTAAATCCTTGAGCAAGTGAATTGTATACTGACTGAAGTACAGCTTTTTGGATACATCCTGTTCTTGCAGTGAAGTTATAGGTTTATCCATAGAAAACTTTTGAGGAAATATTTACATAATACATGTTTTTTACTATTGCAAACACATTAATGCAGCAGATTTCTGTCACTTGGTTATGTGATGAATGAACAGTCATTACCAGCTCAAATGGGGAAATTAAATTATTTGACAATGGACTGTTTTTTCTAGTACAAGAATGGTGAAATATCTTGTGACAGGAATAATATGACTTCGAAGTATTTCAATTGCAGTAGAAGATTAAGAAAATTAGTTCTAGCCTTCTTTTTTTGGCTAGACAGTGACCAAATTTTCCCTTAGTCTGTTCATTTAAATATCTTTAAGCTTCCTGATTACTCCTGTAAGTTACTACTTACTTCATTAAATATAAGAACTTAGATTTTTGTCTACTTCATATGCATAGTTCAAGAAATCTTTGTCTTGAGTTAAAGGTAAATTAATGAAATATTTAGCATTACAGTGAGAAAAGCTACTCAGGTATACAAACCAGAAATGTTTCCCAAGTAGAGAAGAACCCGGTCACTGCCTTGGATTTTTTCAGTCTAAGAAAAGCTTGTTACAGTTTCAGAGAGGGAAAAGGAGGAGAGGAAAACTATGTATATTAAATAGTGAAGGAAATATTTCTCTTCTGGCTCTGTGCAAGGAAATTCTGAACTTTTGAATTGAGTAATTTACCTTTCCAGCTGGTAAGTTCAACTTGTTCCAGAGTTGTCATGTTCTGTTTAGTACAGAGAGAGAAAATGGAATTCTGTTGATCAAAAAAGAAAGAAAAAGCATTGTATTATAGAAGGGAAAGACAGGAGAAGAAAACATTTGTGCACAGTGCTCATGAATTTAATTTGATGCATAGTAATTTCATGTGACTGTTTATTAAACTAGAAGATTGTTTGAAGTAATTTTAGGCAAAGTGAATGAAACAGTTAAAAGAAGAAAAAACAAGCTCGGCTGTAAAAGCTAACATTAATGGACTTTGAAAGGGAGAAAAGGTAAATACTATTTTGTTAATGGGGAAAAGTGATATGTAGTTATCAAAATAGATTAACAACAGATTGTTGTTACAAGCACCTCCACAAAAACCTCCACTACAAAAAAGGAAAAAGCACACTACAGTCCTTCCAAAAGACAGACTGTCACACGCAGAGCAACAAAATTAAGGGGATGGTCAGTTTTGTGTGCCACCTACTATCTCCTAGGAACATCATTATTAAAAACACTGTTATACTGACTGTAATTCTACCTTCTGACAGTATCTTGAACTTGTAATATGGTCAAAATACTAGCATCCAACATTCACTTTTTTCTAGTGTGTGTATTGGCAGTAAACAGCTGAATATCTTTAACGTGTCATATGAAAGATGAAAGATATGTTGAAATTAGGTGGAAGTCCAGTGTGGTAACTTGCATGGGATGCCTGGATACTGATAGCACAAGTGACACTAACTAGTTTGCTTTACCGTGTGAGTGCCACAAGTATAAATAACAATGTCAAAGTATTTTCTAGTTCATGTCTTAACTATTAGGCACAACAGTGTCAAGATCTTCATGTTGGCTCTCAGATAAATTACACTTGATAGATAACTTGTTCCTGTAGTATTAAAATTAATGGGATATCTGTGTATTATTAGTATTATTACAAGCAATAGTAATATATTTAGTATTATTATAATAATACTATTATCTTAATCATTTTGTCTAAGATAAACCTTGATTATTAATAGCCCCAAAAATTTTAAGTGAGAAATGTTCATTTGTATGTTTCACTACTATTACTGCTTGTATGTAACCCTTTAGATGAGCTCAGGCATAGGAGGAAACCATTCTGAGGTGACAATAAACCCAGTTACAGCTACTTGTGTGCATACTATGATAACATAGAGGCTGCAAAACTACCCAAGCTATCTTGGCTTAGATTCTGGAAAAGATTTACTAGCTCAAATTTCTTTCGATTGAAATGCATCTATTTAACATGAGAGAGGTAATTTATTGAATTTGAACTCATAATTATATTGCGAAAAAGAGGAAACAAGACAAATCCTTTCTGAGATGGATACTTATTCATACAACATGTCAAAATCTCCAAATACTTTGAAATGTCAAGGAGTAAATAATAATAATGGATTTCAGAGCCAGATAGGGCAAAACAGATAAATATAGAAATCTTACTCATGCTTATCTGATTACAGGGAAAAATAATCTTTTTTTTTTTCCCAATTTAAAAAGAAAAAGTTTAAGTTTTACTTTAGAACCTATTCTTCTAATGTTTTCTCTTTTGATTAGTTCAGCCTTTTTTTGGGCAATTCTTGGTCCCATTAAGGTAGCACATTACTCAGAAATAGCATTACTTTGATGCAACTATATGTTACATTCTTATTAAGCACTGAATATGTTTAAGATGGAGAATTTCTGCATGGTTTTAAGTTCAATATCTTTGCCACTAACTATGGAAAATGGTGATCTTTAGTTATATCACAAATCGATTAGCATGTATGTATCCCACTTACCTTAACAAGGCATGTCTCTGTAATGATCAAATGAAGCAAGGACAATACCTTGAGATTTTAATATGATGGGAAAGCACTAATTTTAGTGCTAGTGTTCCTCAATTATTTATCTCTTAAGCACTATTATTAAAAAAAATCATTTTTTAGGATTTTTTTTATCTCTGAATACTAAATATTTATTCCCCAAGGATACATGTTTATCCTTGGACAGGTAGTTCATAGAATAATTTTCTTTAGAGATTTGTGTTAATTTACCAAAAGGTGAAAAGGCAAAATGAAAACTGAATGCTTGCACTGCTGCTGAGACTGGAGCCACTGAAGAGTATGCTGGAATAAGTTCATGAACATTCTCTCAGAAAAAAAAACCACAAAAAATCCCCAAACCAACCAACCAAAACTCCAAAACCCCAAATTTCAGATGTTACCAGCTGAAAGATCAAATTAATAATGCATGAGATTTTAATATTACCAAAGGAGGGAAAAAAATATTTTGATAACTTATAGGTGTCATTGATCCTATCCAGAACTGGTCTTAAATATTAAGGTTTAAGCACTGATCCAAATTACAATTCTCTGATGCTTTTATTTCACTGGAGCTTTACTAGTGGTCTGGGTGACTGGATGCAGAATGAAATAAGTCTTATTTCACTGAACTTAGAAAGACTACAAACTTGTTAATTTAAAATGTTGAAATTGAAGTTAATGGGGAAAAAAAAAGCATCAAAACTTATGAGAAAATACATTAAAGCAGGAATTTAAAAATTGCACAAGTATAGAAAGTCAAACAAATGTTCAGGCAAAAACTATTGTAAAAAGCTCAATAATGGACCTCTAGCTGAGCCATAACCCAGGGATATCCCACTGTTCTGGGAAAAAAGGCAAATATTATATTCTGGTATAAGTGAGTCTACATTCTGTAAGACCTTTTGAAGTAATCCTTCTCTACTGAATACTAGGAGGATCTTGGCTTCTGTCCAGTTCTGAGCTTTGCACAGCACAATTGGAGAAAGCTCAGAGGGGATAATAAGGGTGACCATAGGTCAACTAAACATGGCTTACAACAAATATATGGTTCAGTTATTGTTATTCTGTTTAAGATGGTAGTCTTAAATATGTAAAACCCTATTGCAAAGAGAAGTTGAATAATTCTTTTCCATGTCCACAAGAAGATAAAAGACAATTAATTCATGAAATGGTGAGAAAGATGAAGGTTAGATATTTTAAATTTTTTTCAAAATGCTTAAGTAGGTAAGCACTGAAATGAATTGCCTGGGTGTAGCTTCTAACTGTGGAGGAGAAGTAGATAAGCAGGTCGCAGAAATTATGTAGATAAAAATATTAATGTATGGAAATACACTTAAATGACAATGCAACATGTCTTTAAATCCGATAACTTCCTGATAAATGAGGAATAGGTATTTCAGTCCTTTAGCCTTAAATAATAGAAAAGCTTTCAATAATCTTCCTCTCACATTTTTGTCAAGGGTAGAGAATCCTGCACATTTTTTTCTCTCCCTCTGTAGCTGCTTGTAACCTTCTCTGGTTGTTCCTATACTCTCCACCTCCTATATTTCTTGTCTGTAACAAGGTAGCACTCAGAATACCTCAGTCTTGCTCATGCTTTTCATCTTGTGATTCCGGCATTAGAAAGACTACCCCTTGCTATCACAGCAGAGAAATTACCCTTGGATGATTCCCACCAAGGAAGGTAAGGTTGTTGGGTTTCTGTTCAGCTTTTTGTTTGCTCTCTCCCAGTGATCATTTTATTCTCTTTTTGGTCATGAGGTTAGGATAAACATTCATATATAGTCATTCATTTGGTTCACCCAACTCTTTTGTTCACACATTATTAAATGTTTCTGTGACACATTTTAAGGATTTTTGTGATCTTTAACACCAGGCTGATCAACATCTTCCTTATCCAGAAACAGTTCTCTGCCAGTAATAGTGTCCCTCCCATTGATTTGAGAAATTCAGCTGGAAGGTACAGAAGACAAGTGAGTTTCTAAAGCAGAATATGGTGTTTGTCAAAAGATATATATTGTTATCAGTTCAAATAATCAAATTTACCTCCTGCTTTTCAAGAAATCTATGTTGGTAAGGTTAAGCTTCAGTTACTTTTCAATTGACATAGGTATTGCTGCATTTGCTCTTTTAATTCAATACTGCTTTGGACTGTACCCTGGAGCTGTATACCAGAAACACACAAACCTTCATAAGATCTCTAAACCATTGAAGGTCAAATATATTTGCAATAGGAAGCAAATTTTATACTTTCAAAGGATCTGATAACTCATATTTACCAATTACACCACCTGTTGTCTTTACATAAAAAAGACTCCAATTCTGTCACTGAAAGATACTGAGTCATGCCTTATTGTGCAAATATTTCTGCTAACTTTCTCACAATTTCTTTGGTTTCTAAAATTCACAGAAACTGAGATTCTCTTACCGTCTTCCCCTACTTTTACAAAACTTCGTTCAGTTTGGCCACTTCAACCTATTAACTACTGAACGGATCATGAGCAGTATACTGTCTTTAATACATACTTACTGAAATGAGTGAAATGAGACTTTTAAAGGATGTTTACTTTTTAGTAAACTTGGGATACTTCACAGTATTTTTAGTCCTGAGATGAAGATTATCGTGAGCAGTCATCATGAATACTGAAGATATATGCTCATATATTAAGGTCTATGGATGCTAGAGACACTTAATACCAGACTCTGTCTTGGTTCTCAAAAATATTTTTCCTCTAAATTTAACTTACATGCAGCTAATTCCAAAAAATGGATTGAAAATTTTAATTTTTATGTTAGTGGTTTTACCCCAGTAAGTTTTTTGGTAGTTTTTTGTTTGTTTGATTTTTAGAAATTAGTTAGAAAGTGGAGTTGCTGGGGTTTTGATTAGCTGGGAAGGCATAAGGCTTACATTCCCTGCTTTTTTATTTCAGGGAGAACAGTACCACCAATACTTGATTTTATCTTGCCAGTCATACATCCTTATTTGCAATAGTAACATTTATATTCCAGGCAGTGTGTGGGATGTGCTGCTATTTGTAAAACATTCTAATGAGCTTATTCTCCAGCTTAAGTATCATATTAAGTAAACAAAAACTAATTATCAACTGGTTGTAACAGAATTAATCTCACTCCTTTCATTGACTCCTCATCAGTCCTTCATTACTCCGAAGGAAGAGTGCTTGGTTGTCTTTCAGTCTGCAAAGATACTCCAGTAAAGATCAACCTCATGAATATATATATATACACATTTAATAAAATGTGATTAAACACCTTGGCAAATACATAATTCTATGAAAAAGGCAACCTAAGCATTTTATTGCTTTTAACTTCAGCTTCTTTTCTCCCAAGAGATGTGAAATTTCTTTACAAATGTCATAAAACATGTCATTGTCATGAATATTAAGATATAATTGTGAGCTTTAATAGTTAGGTTACTTGTACTGTGATTAATAACAGAGACTTGGATGCTTTTCAGGTGGCCTGAAAAAGATGCTTTTCTGTGTAGAAAATACCGCATACTTGCACACACCATGCTTCAAAGACAAGCGTATTGGCTTTGCTTTAGAAACAGTATTTCCTGTCTTGCCATGGTGACTTTCCAAAAAGTAAAATCCATTTGTAACTTTGTACTGTAAGAAATAGTCTTTTCTAGATTTTCAGCATAGGAAGAGTATATGGACTGAAATACAGACTTAATAGTGTTAATGAAAGGGATCCATATTTCTGCCTAAAACAATTTTTTAAATATTTTTGGGTTTTCCCTTCCTGGTCTGCAAACTGAGAGACTAAGGCAGTTAGTGCCTTTCCATTTAGGAAGGAGGCATTGGTAGGCTGCTTCCTGAATGGTCTTACTAGTAACTTGTACTGTAGACAATGAACAGTGACAGGAAAAGTACTTCAGTATCTTGTGGTCTTTGTCAGCCCTAACATCTGCAGCTCTGCAGGTTACTCTAGAAAACTAGTGTGGATCTTTCTGTTGCCAGTCTTGCACTCTGTTGCAAAGCATTGAGAAGTCATAGTTTTCAGAAAGTTATTCTGTTTATGGAATTGTTTCACTGGGTTGTTTTTTTTTGTTTGTTTTGGTTTGGTTTTTGGTTTGTTTCTTTTTTTTTTTTTTTTGGACAACATCTCTAAGAGCATCAACTTCAACTGTTAACCCAGAACTAGGCCTACTATTAAACTATGTCCCTAAGTGCCACATCTATGTGCCTTTAAAATACCTCTGTGAATGGTGACTCAACCACTTCTAGGGACAATCTGTTCCTGTTGTGGACAACACTGTCTGTGAAGATATTTTTTTGGAGTATCTAATCTAAACCTCCCCTGGCACAAATTTAGGCTGTTTCATCTTGTCCTGTTTCTTGCAACTTGGGAGAAGAGGCCAGGCCACGAGGCCCACCAGGCCACAAGCTCCTTTCAGGTAGTCGGAGAGAGAGCCCCCCTCCCCCTCAAAAACTGTCCAAAGCTTCACTTTATATATGAGACTGGTGAAATGCAATTCTACAATATTGCAGATAATTTTTGGTTGGTTTACTGGTATTCCTACACTTTTGGGACTAGTTGCTCAGCCAAAACAGAGGGAATTAATATTACAAAATTTATTTAACTGGAACAGCAAAGGAACGAAATAATCCTATTTATATTCCTACTTCTCTGTCAAATTCAGTCTTCCCACTCCCTCCCTGAATCCCCTTCTTGAATTACGCAAGTGCTTGAATGCAATAGTGTCTGACACCTGGATGTTTTATACAGAGGAGTGTATGAAGCAAAACCCTTGGTTCACTAAAATTTTCCAGTTTTTTATTTGCTGCAACTTTTTTTTTTTTTTAAATATCCAGGATTTGTGTACCTGCCTTCTTGTTCCGTACATAACACTCTAATCTTGTCCCTGCAATCTAATTAGCAACTGTTGCATCTCATTCTCTTGACTGACGTTCAGGTTATCGGAAGAATTTACACGTGGGAAAGGTTTTCTTTGGTTTTTTTTGGGTGGGTTTTATTTTGTGTTTTCCTCCCCTCTGCTTGCCTCCCTCCCTCCTTCCACTAGGCTTTAAGTTGTACTGTATATATGCCTGTATGGGTAAAAATCAGTTTGTGAAGTTTCAGAAGTGTGTGGTCAGAATAGTTGCCTTCCAAAAAGACTTGTAATTAAGAAGAAAAAGTTTAGACGGAAAGAAAAATCATGTTCATTGTGAACTGGATGATTGAAACACAAGAGTCAAGTATACATATTCATATACAGCAATCAATGACTGGCAGGGTAGGCATTTAAACCAAGATCTTCAGAGAACTAGAAGTCTCTACCCTTTAACTTACAAATCATTAAAATGCACACAAAAGTTCAAATTCAAATGATATAATTTTCTTTCTAAACTGACAAGTACAAATTCATTATTATTCATGAGTGATTTGATTGTGAAGAATTCGCCTTTAATGTCTGGATAGCTAATAAACAATTTTGGAAAAGAAAAACCTAATAATAGCACAATTTGTTAAACAGGTGTTTCCTTGCAAATGTTTAAAATACAAAGAAGTAACAGTTGCAGGTGAGAAATGGCTTGTAGCACTGCCCTCTGGCTAGGTAAGAAATGCCAAGTATACCTATGCACAAGCTGAGCGATGTGTCTGAGATCCTTTATTAAGCAGCTGATAAGAAGCTCTGACTTCTGGAAATGTTGACGGTAACCCTTCTTAGACAAAAGCTGCTGCCTTGCTCTACGGTTACAAAGTTATTTATTGTGTGTCTGACTTGTAACTGACTGGTGTGAAAAGTTGGAAAGTATAACTTTGTTTTTAGCCTTTTCATTATTTATTAGTGATGTATTTGAGATCAAGAGGCTTTATCACATCCCTTTTCAACAAATGACTTTTCAATGGAAGCTAATTTTGTGATGAAGTACTAGGTACCAAAGAATTAGATGTAATGTAGAGTATTAAATTTTTATCTCAGTGATTCATTTTTCTTAAAACATGAATGAATTCCTTGAATATGCAGTGTTGTAGCTGTATATTTTATGCTATCTTGTAAGGGGTTTTTTGTATGATAAAAGGTAGTTTAGAATAATTGAGTCTTATGAAGTAAAATTCTTCATATTAAGCACTATCAAAGGTAAGATTACTGACACAAGTTGTCTTTTTATAATACTTCAGTGAGACCACCTCTTGTTCTGTTGGTTCGAAGCAGGAATTAGCATCTACTATTTACTAGCAATTTCAAAAAGTGCTATCTTAGGACTAAGTAGAGATTTTCATCAGCAGGTACCCTTTTACTGCTAGAAATCCTGGGTGTTTTTTTGAATAAGGTTGTGAACTGATTTTCAATCACGCATTATATTTATTAGTCTTTTGATGAAATTTGGAACTTTAAGAAATTACTGCTCAGCAAACAATATTTTCAAATAGGTTTCCAAAACTTGCCCAGGCTGAAAAAGGAATTTTAAGAATGGAAACATCTAAGTAGCAGTAATAAAGCTTTTGATGCATGCTGCTGTTATCTTGAAATAAAGCCAATGTATAAACACTATTATACTTAACACTACTGTAGCAAATAAATTTACTGGTTTTTAGTTCAACTCTCTACTTGAAACTTACTCCCTGTGGCAAAATTAATGGTCCATATTGTTTACTAGACGAAAATGGTGTACCCATATTCTTCATGTAAAACAGAAGCTGAGGATCAGTAATCTCAAATTCAATTGCACACTGCCTAGTTTTTACTGGTAATGGTCTAGTAATAATTTCTTAAGATGCTTGTACAGTTTTTAATGCTTCAGTTGAAGGAGAGTGAACATTCCAGTGCTACATGCAGTCTCTGTAAAGCAGTGCAAGCAACTATCCAAAGGAACAGGGTTTTACAATTCCTTAAAGTACAGATTTGCTGTTTTAATCAAGGAGGGGAATTGAATACTAGAATATCTTTTTTTGTAACTAAAGAACTTTCTTTCTTTAATGAAAAGGTGACCAGACGATGTTGCAGGAGGAATCAAAAATTGGTTTAGGGTGAAGGACTTAGGAGCCCTTGGTAGAGTAATTCAAGAGAAAGCCCAGCTCTAGAAATAACACCACTGCTAATGCCACCACTATCCAGGAGATCTGGGAAGGGAGCTCCTTTGCAATATCCCTGCAAGAATACCTTGAAGGTGTCTAAAAATGGCTTAACAATTGGTTTGTTGCCTTATATAGTTTCCTAAATAAGTAAGTCTAAAGCACACAACCCTAATTCTGATCATACAGAGAGTATAGGGAAGGTAGTGAGGATTTTTATGACATGTTCTTGTGATCATGTTATACTTAGGCTCTTATTTGTCTTTAATGTTTTAAATAGGTTTTGGTTTCATGTTAAAAATGTTTTTATTCGTCTTCTTAATTTAGATTAAGCTGAATGTTTTTAAAGTGTTTTTTTTTTAAATAACCAAGGCACTGCTAACATAAGGGTGGCCTGAATTTATATCTGCAGACACTTTACAAAGTGTGGACTGGCTCAAAAGGATTTGAGGGGCAAGCTCAATACTGACTTCTAGTGTAACATTAAAGGCTTTGTGGCACACAGTGAAATACTGGGCTATGTACTTGAACCTCAAGGTCACAAGAGGAATATTATGCTTATGTAAAATATTTGTTTAATAAAATTTTAAAAAGCTGCTAATTTACTAGTCACCCATCTAAATATACCTACCTTTCATGAAGTATATAAATATAAGATTTGAAGAGTGGACTCTATCCTTAAGTACAATCAGTACAGTCCTATGTTGCTATTTTTGTTCTCCTAAGTGGACCATATTTCTTTTTTCTTGACAATCATCTTTCTTTTGTCCAAGTGAAGGCTAATATAATCATATTCAAAATGCATAAAAACAGAAGAACTGCATCTCTGAATTGAACCTGGGGTTCATTTGCTGATTACTGCCTTCACTAGTGCTAAACTAAGGACAAAAAGCTTCTAATGGCAATTAGATAGGACATGTGAACGAAGCCTGAATCATCAGATATAGCAGCTCTTCTAATCCGCTTTGAATTATTAAGAGTACTTTGTCCTTTTTCAGTATCTACTCACTTTTCTGAAGTTTTGTGACAATCACAGCTTTATTCTGCCGTCCTGTGACAATGTGTAATAAGGTGGTCATACAAGATGCTCATACATAGAACAGAAGGAAATAGAAGATTGCCGTCAATTATTCTAAATTTACCAGCCCTTACTCTCAGAGGATACAGAAGTTCTTGTTCCACCAGGACTTTTACCATTGCTACACTACTTGTGCATCCATTCTGTGCATTGATGGGATTTGAAAAAAAAAAAAAGTTTTGAAAACTGTTTTTAGTTCTGTTTGGGCTTTGACTCTTCTAATTTGTCCCTTGAGCAACCTCATGACATCCTTGCACATCCTACTGGCATCCTTATAGTCCCTTCTTCTCCCTGAGGCATAGTCAGTGTTCAGCCAGAGAAGTGAAGACAGGTAATCCTCCATATCATACATCCTATTCTCACATGAGGTCTGTCCCAGGGAAGGTAGTTTGCAGATCCAGAGATAGCAGATCTTTCTCACCAGAGCTCTGTCACTAAGCAGAGAAGCTTCTCTACCTGAAAGGCTCTTGGTTCTTCCCTCTTGAACTTAACAGAAAGAAGAATCAGAGGGAAAGGTTCTTATTTTTTTAGTTAGAGCAATAGGATTCAAAAAATAATAAGTAGTAAAGTGGTAAAAGCAGAGCTCTTAACCATTGTAATTTAGAGGCAAATTTAGTACAGTTCATATATGTCTGTTTCCTTTGTTTTCCATTGTCCTTCTCTTTCCATGAGGATATCATGGGAGACTAGTCAGCAAAATACATTTCTTGTTTGACTAGCTATGCCTTTACTTTAAGAGTGGGTTGCGTGGATGTCCCCAATGGTTGTAACTCCTTTGAAGGGGACATGGGAGAGATAACCTATTGTTAGGGAGACCCATGAATGGTCTGCACTTGATAAGTTCTAGTTTTGGCCCAGCTTAAGTAATGACTTCATTTCTCACACAGATAACATGAGGAGGGAGCTCAGGACACCTAGCATCCTGGGAGTTCCTTTTCTAGCAGGACTTGCAGGATGTTACAGTACTGCATATAATGAGAAGTTAGTACTACTTTATCAGTTAGCCACTTTTCTTTCCTGGAACTCCCAAAAGTTTTTGTGGATTATTTAAGGCAAGCCATACATTTGTGAGCCATGTAAACTCATATTCCAGGAGTCTCTTGGAGAAGCATATACCTGTGACAGGTTCAGATTTTTAAAATCATATTATTCAGTTATAATAATCCTAGAAAAGGCTGATGGAAGGGACATAAAATAGTAAAATCTCCACCCCATTCTTAAAATTCATGGAAATAGCAAATATGTCCTTATAATATGTCACTTCAATAATTATTGTAGTCCTCAGCACAGTCAGTTGTGGTTGGAAATTATGTTAGGGGCTTCTAAAGAGTTATTCACCCAGATTTCATTGGTATAGTTTTTGACAGCTTGGATGTTGGATGAATGTTTATAAGTCTGAGATACAAATATTTTGACTGCACTAGGATTTGATAGGTACAGCTAATTCTCTGTCATCAATATCGAGTGTTTACCTACATTAGAAATTTTGAGTTAAATAATCAAACTCTTAGCTACCTGTAACCACCTAAGTAAGCTATGATGATAGAACATGATTTAATTTCATTTTAAGTAAAAAGTTCCCCAGTGCCAGCCTTATCTTTTTTTTAGCTACTGTAATATTAATAATTTTCATTTTTGAGTAATCAAAACTGACTGGGCTGAATAAATTACTTTCTTAATTGGCTAATTAAAGAGTTATGAGTGAATGCAGTTTAAATACTGAAATTCACAGCTTTTGAGACATGAGCGAATATTTTTATTTTTATTACCATGTTTAGTACTTCATTAAATAGAATCATTACTTAAGCTTAATTTTTGAGGTAAACAAGACTTCATCAAGACACAAATGATACTGGAAACCTGGTGCAGTGAAAGAACTTATTCCCTGTTGAATTATAGAGTCAATGAAGTATGACAATGATGACATTTAATATCTTAAATGAAAGCTGCTTTAGGGAATGCTTTAGCAGTTTAAACTGGTATCTCATAATTTGATCTCACCTGGCTAATCCAATATCAGAATATAGTTGCCAACTTTTCAAACTCCAAGTATCTGGTACTGCTATCAGATTTAGGAAAAAAAAAAGATGATAGGACAATATGCAACAATAAATGTGCATATTGTTTCTAATCAGGACATTTTTATGAGCTGTAATATTTATGCAGTTTAAAAAGCCATTCATTAAACCACATTGTAGTATGACTACTACTTCAGTTAGAGAAATTAACCTAGTTGCTTAGCTTTTCTGTTTCTCTGATATTGGTGAAATATAAGAGAAGGTAGAATCTTCATGCTCCTTTTTCCAAATAAATTGTCTTTCTGTAGGAAATATATGAAGGAGATTTTGGGGGGATTGCTAAACCCACACAAACATTTCAACAGAAATCAAAATTATGTTATAATTTTGAAACTTAATTCTATTATCTAGACCTTGCAGGGGGCAGTACTTTTTTCTATGTGAAATGTTCCATTACTTGAAGAGTAGATTAGTCTTATTCTACCAACTATTAAACATGGCACGTTTCAAAGGACTGTCTTCCCTGTGGGTTACAGCAACCCCAAGCAGCGCTGCAGGCTGGGGGCAGAATGATTGGAAAGCTGCCCAGTGGAAGGTAGGGGTGCTGAATGTGAGCCAGCTGTGCCCAGGTGGCCAAGAAGGCCAGTGGCATCCTGGCTTGTATCAGCAATAGTGTGACCAGCAGGATGAGGGCAGTGATTGTCCCCCTGTACTCAGCACTGGTGAAGCTGCACCTTGAATTCAGTTTTGGGCTCCTCACTTCAAGAAAGACATTGAAGTGCTGGAGCCTGTCCAGAGAAGGACAACAAAGCTGAAGGGTCTAGAGCACAAGTCCTATGAGGAGTGGCAGAGGATGCTGAGACTGTGTAGGCTGGAAAAGAGGAGGCTTAGGGGAGACCTTTTTGCTCCCTTTAGTTACCTGAAAGGAGGTGGTAGAGACATGGGGGTCAGTCTCTTCTCCAGAGAAGCAAATGACAGGACCAGAGGAAATGGCTTGAAGTTATGCCAGGGGAGGTGTATATTAAGTATTGGGGAAATTTTCTTTGCTGAGATTGTTGTCAAGCCTCGATACTAGCTGCTCAGACAAGTGGTAGTATCACTGTCCCGGGAAGTGCTCAAAAAACATGTAGATATGACACCTGGGGATGTGATTTAGTGGTGAAAGTGGAAGCGCTAGCTTGATGGTTGAACTTGAGGGCCTTAGAGATGTTTTCCAACCCTAAGGATTCTGTGCTTCTTTATACTTTTGTTTATTGCAAGAGCACATTACTTGTTGGGGAAAAATTTCTTTTTAAGTCAGTTTTCTTTTGGCTGGTGTTTATGCACTGAGACAGTGTTATAGATATTTATTAATAAAAGCTAGTTACTTGAAAGCCCCTTTGCACTCATAAGCAGACTAGGCAGGCATGCACATTATGAGATTATGGAGCCTGGATAGCTTTGCATTTTTGACTAATGTGAATATGTACTTGGATACTTGAGTGTGGCAGGGTAAATTGTAGCATCAAATTTACTGTAAAAAAAAAAATTAGCATAAGCACAATTTCAAAAGAAGGGGAAAATAATAAATGCATGCATGAAAAATAGCTATCTTTCTCTGTCTCTGTATGCTAGAATAAGAAGAAAAGACCCCACATAGGGATGCTAAGATCTCTCGTATCTGTATCAGAATACATAATGGCAATTGTGTCCCACTCTGCAATTTCATAAATGTACAAATTTTGTTGGAATGCTTCCTTGAGTATATGTCTCCATACCAAACTAATGGAACATGCTTTATCTCAGAGACAAAGAGAAGTATATGTATGACAATGAAGCATAAAAGTAACATGCAGTCATGTTTGATTTGCTCATAATATTTATTGTAGTCCCTACTTTATTATATCTTGAATTGCTGAGATTTTACTCTTCTTTGACATGTTAATTATAAAGGCTTAATGCTTCTTTTCAATGAAAGCAATAAACACTTAACTACATGAATCAAAGTTTTAGGAAAAAATTTCAGAAGCAGCACAGGTTACAGGAGTTGAAATGTCTAAAATCCAAGGTATTGTCCTAAAAGTCCTCAGGATTAGTATAAAGAAAGGTAACTCTCAGAGATAGTTCTACAAAGACATGTTTTTTTCCAACTACATACACTGTTTCAAATTGCAGTCCAATTCAGAACTTCTCACAACTAGCTTTTAAAACTGTTTTTTAGCAGTATTTCATGGTTCATATTTTCTAATGCAATTAAGCTTAACATGTTTACTTATCTTTCACATGCAAAACAAAGCCATCATCTACTCTAATGGAGTCATGTAGAATGTGATACAGATACTCAGATTGGTTTTGGTCTGAGGGGAAAAACACCTTAAAAGTTTTGTTTTCTTGCATGGTTACTTCACCCAAAGAAGTTAAGGTTGGATTTAGATGATTCTTACTGTATTCTGAATCAGCTGAAACCAATGCAATTTTGGAAGGCTGCTTATATCAAATGCTTATATCTAATTTATAGGGAGAACAACCAGTATAGTCTGTTGGGAAGAGGGGAATAAGGGCTGGGGAGCACAGTGAGGGGAAGTATCTTGTATGTCCAACTAAATACCAATATAAAGCTGGGAGCTGAGATGTGGGAGATCTACCTAGCAAAGAGTCAAGCTGGAGTAAAGAGGGAGAAAGGGAGGGTCTAGGGGAAGACTGCTTGGGTTGCTGTCAATTAGGATGAACATCAATGCACCACGTGATGGTTTTGATCATTAGAAAGGCAAAATTTATTTAAAGGCCTTTTAACTGTAAATTTTAGTCTAGCAGAGCTTTATGATGATACCCTCATATTAATGAATCAGATGTGCTTACCTCTGAAATTTTTGTCGTCTTTCCCACTATTAATATTCATCGTGCTGGGGTTTATGATTGTAGATCACGTTGTTGTTAATGAAACATTAATTGCAGAGTTGAACAGCAGGCACATTCTGTAGCAGAGCAGGGTATTGGGGTGTATGGGGGAAGGGAGTGGTCTTGTCCTAGGGAAACCCCAGGCAGTACAGAGACCTGCAAGGAAGCGACAGCTCTCACGTGAGCAGCTGGTGAGGTGTGTGGCCAGGAGGAATGGTGTCACCCCCATGCCCACAAAGAGCAGCCCTGGGGAACACAAGTGACCAGGAGCAGAGTGGGCAAACAGGACCTGGCACATCTGTCAGAGCGTGGTGAGACAGTTTGCACAGGAGGTTGTGCAGGGGAGAGGGTGCTTCTTTGAAGGAGAGGCATTCCACTGGCCAAGAGGAGAGACTTGCCCCAGTATCTGTTGGAGGTTCCTGGAATGCAGTAAAAAGAGCTTTCTTCTCCATTTGGTAGAGGAGGCAATGAGGAGAGGTGCTTTGCTGGACCTTGTTTTCTCCGAGATGTGGGGAATGTGCATCTGGTTACAGCTACTGTAACCATCAAATCATGGAGTTCAGGTCACTGGGCTGTGTGCTGAGTTCACACCAAACTCTGTATACCCTGGACTTTAGAAGAGCAAACTTCGGCCTCTCTAGGACTCTGATTGGTAGAATAGCATGGAATAAAACCCTGGAGGGAAGAGGAGCCCAAACAAGCTGGTTGATATTCAAGGATCATCTCCGTCAAGTTCAGGCATCCCAACAGAGAGGAAGATAGACAAAATGACCAGGAGGTTAATAAAGGGAAAAAAGATCTCTTAGACAAACACAGAAAGCAAGCCTGGAGAGCCTGGAAGCAGGGATAGGTAGTCTGTGAGGAAATAAAGAATATTGTCTCCACAGCCAGGGATCAAGTTAGGAAAGCCAATGCCCTGACAGAATTAAACCTGGCCACAGGTGTCAACGACAAGAAGAATGGCTCTTATGGGTTATGTTTGTGATAAAATGAAGACTAGGGAAAATATGGCCCCACTCCATAAAGAATAGAGAAATCTGGTTTTCTGGGATTTGGAGAAGGTAGAAGTGCTCAACAGCTTTTTTTGTCTCTCAACAACTTTACTGGCGAGAGTTCCATCCACACTTCCTGAGCCACACACACAGAAGGTAAAGGCAGGGACTGAGAGAATGAAGAACCACCTGCTATTGAGCAGAATCAGGTCTGAGAAACAAGGCAGTGCACAAACCCATGGAACCTGATAAGACAAATCTGTGGGTCCTGAGGAAGCTGGTGGAGGAGGTATCTAAGCTGCTGTCCATATTTGAGAAGCCCCAACAGCTTGGTGGAGTTCCCAGTGACTGGTAGTTAACCCTTCAAAAATAGGGGTTACTTCTTCAAAAATGAGCGTGGTCAGGCACTGGAAGAAGTTGCCCAGGGAAGCTGTGGATGCCGCATCCTTGGGAGTGCTCAAAGCCAGGTTGGATGGGATTTCATGCAACCGGGTCTAGTGGAAGGTGTCCCTGGCAGAGGATTATAACTAGGCAATATTTGAGTTCTCTTCCAAATCAAACAATTTTATACTTCAATGATTAAAAGATTGCCGAGATAAGAATCAGGATTTTTTTTTTTTTAATAACTGTGAATTGCTATAAATAAAGGGAAACTCTGGGAAGGAATTTTTTCCTGGGTGGTGAAGTAAAGGCTAGAAAACCTTCCTTTGCTAGTCATGAAGGCAGAAACTAACCAGCATTTAGTTATTCCTCTCCCCAGCTGTTTGCTCATTGAGAATTTTGTTTAACAGGAAAAGGTTTTAAACCACAACAAGCTATATAGAAGGGTTTTCTGTGTGATTTTACTTTCTTGATAGCAAAGATTTTTCAAACTTCTTTTCATGCATAATTTAAAATTTCAGGCAAACAGTTCAGTGCTTCTTCAATGGAAAGGTACAATACAGAATAAAGCTAAATACAAAGGTCTTCTAAAGTTGATATCCAGTATCTCTTAAACAGTTAGAAAACCATGAAAAAAATTGCAGTTGCCCTTATTTGGTAGTTCCCAGAAATTATATAGGCTAGTATAACTGTTAAATGTGGAGCATGTGTATGTCCTGCTACAATTATCTTAATATTCAAATAGACAATTGTGGGAGGGGAAAGGAAGAGTTTTTAAGTCACACATGGAACGTATCACCAAGATCTTAGAACAGGATCCAGATATTGACTTGCATCTAGTTTTGTTTTGGAGTGTTCCCATTCATTTTATTGTTATGGTGATAGTTATTAAAACATTATGTAACTAGACTTTCCATTTGATCAGGGGAGTATAACCTGACAATATTTCATAACACTTTACTTGCCTTATCAGCCACCTACAGATTTTAAGTACTTACTGACATAGTAAGTATATTAACAGCTTTTTGTTTTAATTAACCGCTAATGACTCACCCATTAGTACAAGTAAAGCATCATCACAATTCAAGAGACAACTGACATCCCAAGACAGCATGCTAATCAATATAAAAGCAGCTGAGACAACACAGCTCTGGCACTGTAATAAACCTCATCCTTTAGCTGTACAGGTCTCCCATAAACAGTTGGATGCTGAATTTTCACTTCTAATTAAAAGTAAACATTGTGACCCAATCATATACATCTCGAATAGTAACATTTCTTCCTCTAAGATGTCTGTTTTGAATTTTTCTTCTGTATGATTCTTCTTGCACAGCTATAAAGACCACAATGGTATTTTTAAAAACCCCACGTAAATAATCCATTCTAGTTTTAGGTCTGCATATCAATATTAATAAATTTTTGGATTAAATGTTTTTGTTCTTGCTGTCATAACCTGGAAAATTCTGAGTTTCTAGTCCAATACTAAAATGTGAAAAATTACAAACTGATAAAATATTATCAAGAGATTGCTTTACGAGAAAGTCATGATTTGTTTTTCTTTTAATCTGTCATCACCTTCTTACAGCTATTATATCTCCATATCTTTTCTTTCTCTGCCTTTGATTTTTGGTTGAAGGGAAGCTTTCGGATATCTTTTGGTTATTGTGACTTTCAATCATAAAAACTTCAAGGTGGTTGTAGGGGATCTAAATGAAACTTGGATATACTTCCTTCTTGTATTGTAATTTTGCTGTGGTATCTGTTTTCAGGAATGGGTTAAAGGCTTGTTTTTAAAAGAAGCCTCTATATGTTTATTGCTTCTGCTATAAATGAATACTCAAATCAAGGTGTGATGCCATGTCTAACAGGGTTTGGATGCATCAGAGTAAGCCTGACCCATGTATCTACATAGAACCAGAGGTTGGCCTATCAAGTACTTCACTCTCTTTAAATGTTGCTTAGCAGAGCAAATGCTTAACCTTAAGGAGCAGCATAAACAAGGCTTGATCTATGTGCTGGAATGCTTTCTAAAGTTTTGACAGAATTATGGAGGCCAAACCTAGAGTACCATCTATTTACCTTGTAAATAATCAGGAATGGAGATTACAAATAATTTAAACACCTAAATTCCATTTAATTTCAGTAGTGCTTGGACTCCAGAGTGCCATAGTGACTGGAGCTTTGTAAAACCATCTGCATTTAAAAATGGATCGTGAAGGTGGCTGTGAATTCCCCTAATGCACACAATTACCTGTTAAGATAAAATTCTGCAGATTGCAGGATTGAATGAAAGAATGTCCTCTTTGACAAGAAAAAGATGAGACAGAGAGGAAGGTGAGCCATGGGAATGTTTCCTTCCACTTGAGTATAGTTAATGAAGGTGAACAAAGCTAATAAAGATTAATATCCTTAAGCCTGAAAAACTGATTTTGATGTCAGAGATTGTGGATGTGTTCACCTAAAGTTCAGCAATCTAAATTCAGGAACTTAAACCAAGATACCTATACCCCTTCTAAAATGAATAGCTATGGAATAGCCTTTGACATTGTTGAATGATTTGGACAAGATATCTCACACAGGCAAGACACCTGTGTAATGTTATGAAGGAGCTTAGTTTTTTTTGCACTCTTATTTCAAGTGGTTAAAGCGAACTGTGTGTATCCTTTCTTTCCAATATATATTACATTGTGATCTCATATTCTGTATGTTGATCATATAACTGGAGCTGCGATTGTAAAGAAATTATGCCTCCCCTGAGGAAAACACAAGACCTTCATCTCCTCTGTAGACATTAATCTTTGCTGTGTGGCCACACTTTCTTCAAAGTGCACTCGGTCAGTGTACAGCATTCAAAGCACTGCAAGGAATTAATGGTCCTCTTAAGCAAAGCACTTAATTCCTCTACTTCACTTACAGCTAGGGTAGTCCAAAAGAATAAATAAGATCATCTACCTCCTTAAACTGAGGGTAATAGGTACCTTGGTAACTTAGAGGTTATGTTAGAATTTTAAAACTTGTTTGTTTCTGTGTTGTTTGATCATTGGAAGGTGACTTGATGTAGATTCTAAGTCAGCTGAGCATTAAATTATCTATAAAGTGTGACACTCGAGTTATGCTTATGAAAGAAATAAAAGTAATAAGAGAGTGAATAATGTTAATTTTTTTTTCTTACTATCTAAGTATTTCCCAGATCTCATGTATTGAATGATAATAGTAATACTTAAAGGTTCATATGAAGGTTGCTGTGAATAATTCAGCTCCTCTGGGAAAATAGTATGGGAATAAATATTTGGAAAAGTAACATTAACATGTAAACAGGATTTCATATGGAAATGGGTGTACTTGGGATTTTCTTCATTTGGAAATTTGACTTTGCAGAGCCAAAGTTCTTTAATACCTCATTTTGGGCAAAAGGCTTCTTCATAATATATAATAAAATAGGATAACTATATTTGCAGGGCAAAGAAAGACAGCTTCTTTATAAAACATGGAAGGAGAAATATTATTCAACTAGGGTATATATGTTCTTTCGAGTAACTAGTTGAAAAAAAAAGTGTTTTGAAAATTGCTGGTTTTATTCTCACACTATTACATCTAAATATATCTTGAATAAATAACTTGACCTCCAAGTGCTAAAGTATTTAGATTTGTTAAGGTAACCTAGAAATATTTTAAGAAATATTTGTCTCCAAACATTTGGAAAAATGTGTATTTGAAAATAAACAGTGAATGATACTATATAAAAAAATAATACCTCAAACTCTACTTCTATACATTACTGTAATATTTTTTCATTTGAAAATGTAAAAAGCTTTTATGGACGTTGCTTGCATTGTAGAATACCTAAAGATTATTTTTTTTTAAATAACACTTTAGAACTTGTGAGTACTGTTCTGTGATAGTTTTTGTAGATAAGATCTATGAAATATTCTCCAATAGATATATTAATAGAATGTGTGGATTTAAGTGTTATGGTTTGGTTTAAATTTGTAGGGTTTTCCCCCTAATATATAATTGTCTAGCAGTAAAAACACTCTGTAATTCATAAAATGATTATAAGACTAAGCTGGGGGTTTTTTGGGTTTTTGGGTTTGTTTTGGTTTTTGGTTTTTTTTTTTCTTAAAGAGGAAAGACAATAGTAGGGCTGTATAAAGATCAGGCCCAAGGATTAGTTTGAGTAGAAATAACCCACCTTTTACTATTTTACCCTAGCTGGCATTTGAGCTAAGAGGATTATCTCAAAGAAAGCTAAATAGACTAAGCTGATTAATACGTTTTTGTAAACCTTTGTCTCAGCTTTGTGGAGCTCTGATCATGAAAATACAATCTGTAGTCTGCATCAACATAGTATTTCCCTTCTCTAATTCCTCGTTTAGACTTGTTATCTGAACACCAACCACTAAACAACATACCAGTAGGAGACTTTGGGGCTATCGGTCCCCAGGATCATGCTCTTAGCAATACAATTGCCCAAAGTCTCTCTGTGATGATCCCAGGCACTGTCCTACTTGGAATAACATAGCACAACTTTAGCACTTAAGGATACTAAAATAGTGAAACATTCTTATGGATAGAGCCCAGCACAAGTTGTATGAAGTGGGTTTATTTAGACCCCTGTAATTTTGACTTTTTCCTTGGCTGTGGGGAAAATATGATTCATAACTTTTAAAAACCAGTAAAATTAGCTTTTATTCTGGGCTGTAGATATGCTGTGCATCAGCCTGCTAGTTGGTTTTTGTTTTGTTGTGGTTTTTTTAAAGCAGGATAGAATTGCCCTAGTGTTGGCTTAGAGATCAAACAAGAGTCATTACTCCCACTTCATATTCCAAGACCTCACATGTTCAATCAATTTTTCCTTTCAGTTTATAGAAGATTTTGGAACAAGGCTTTCTATGTATTTTTAATGCCATACACGTTTCATGTTACAGGGTAGACTAGGCAGAAACCAAGCCATCCAGTTATTACTCAAGCCAATAGAGAATCATAGAATTGCAGAATCAATTAGGCTGGAAAGGATTTCTGAGATCAAGTCCAACCTGTGAACAAACACCACCTTGTTCACTAGACCATGGCACTAAATGCCATGTCCTGCCATTCCTTGAACACCTTCAGGGATGGTGACTCCGCCACCTCCCTGGGCAGACACAATATCTAACCACCCTTTCTGTGAAGAATTTCTTCCTAAAGAAAAGAAAGATGGTCTCTGGGATCCATGATCTTTTGGAGTAGTCTCTCTCCATGATTGCAAGGAGTAGTCTTTGGATTGCTTGGTAAACATGAGCACATGTATCATGGGTTTGCTCTTGTGCTTATTAAAATAAATGAAACCTCAATTTTTATTTTTTTTTTTTTTTAATGAGTAACTCTGGGCCGCTTCATTATGATAACTAGTCCTCTGACATCACATTAATAATTAATAATAACTGAGGTTGAGGAAAGTGAAACAGTCATTAACAGGAAGTATTTAATTTACAAACCAGTGTACTGAAAAATATCAATTTTAAAACACAAAGTAAAAGAGAATTATTAATATATGATCAATTAACTTTGTATTAAAAAAAAAGTCGTACAATGAAAGCATGTCTTGATAACATGCCATTACATTACTTCCATGACTACTGAACAGCTGCTTCATTTTTTCCTTTATTTTTTTTCCCCACCAATAAACTGAAAATTAAGGATGTTTGCCTGTACGTTATGGTTTTCTTTCTGTTAGTGGAATCTCCTGCAGTGAAGAAAAGAATTATTGAACACTGGCTGGTGAATAACGTGGTGTCCATAGGAAAAGGCTAAAGGTATTTTTCAAAAGTTCCCTTGGCTCATGAGCAAATGGGAATAAAACTTGCTGTTACTATTGAAACATGATCATGTAAAAAATGCTGTTGCTATGAAATCTGCTATATAACTAAACTAACAAGCAATAATCTGCAAGGCTGTTTAATAGTTTTTTTATAATTTATGCTAATGCATATTTTGCTACTATTTAATGAAGAGATCTCATAATGGTATTAAAAGATGTAAGATAAGTATTTATCTATATTTCGGAGTCAGAATGGAATTCCATTATACAAATTCCAGTAAACACAAGTTATCCCTTTCTATTTTTAAAGCAAATTAGAGTTTTGTACATTTAAGAAATGTAGTGCCTTTAAAATGTGAAGGAAGCAATCTCATTATCATGCTTGTCATGTTATCATTCTTTTTCATGTTTTGGTAAGTATGTTACTGAAAATGCTCAATAAAAAATGCAAACAAGATGACTAGTACTGCAGGCTGTTATATTTTGCTGTATTGCTGTAGAAAGCTGCTGTGCCACTTTAATATGGGTTCATGGTTGTAAGATACAGAATGGTTGTTGAAATGGATAGATCCTTATATAAATGGCCGTGAAAACCAAATGCCCCTCCTTTACTCAGCTCTGGAGCTATCCTACAAAATTGCTTTAAATATTTGGATGGCTTTGTCAACTCTTAATGAATTCTGGCCGTCATAAATCTCAGATGCCCTCCCTGAGTAAAAACCAAAATTATCAGAGTTTCATAGCCTAAGCTGCCCTTGCCATATGGCGAGTGCAAATGTTTCTAAAGAAGCAAATGTTCTGTCAAGAGTTCCCAGTGATGTTTTGATTGGATTGCTCTATTATCTGAACAAGTCTGCCAAAAGAAAGCACCTGCACAATGAAAAGTGTGCAGAAGCTGCCAGTCTGCAGCAAGGGAAGGAAAGCGAAGCATGTAGTGACAAGTTACCTATCATCACAAGGTATGCTGCATAGGTTCTAATAGATTCTTACAGCACACCTGATCTCATAAAATATCTCTCACAAAAGAAGAAAGGTGGGCAGCATTTGGGTGTGAAAAAACTAACCTAGCTCCAGTAAACTTCTGTCCCTGAAGGTGCCAAGTATCTTGGCTTATGTTACAGCATATCTTAATATGCTGTAACAGCTTACAAAACAATGAACTCCTCAGTGGCTTCTTAGCCAGACCTTTCCAGAGAGGTTATCAAACAATAGCTCCAGAGAGGGTAGATACATTCCTTTTCCATATTTAGTTTTGCTCCAGTTCAAAGATGCCAATGCTATATGCAGATTTTTATTCTCTTGGACAGTCTGGCCTGGAGTGTATTATTCACTTGTTATAATTGATAGCTGAATATGCAAATGCATTAAAGAACTGACAGAAGTAAAATTATTTTTTCTCTTCTGAGCAGGAGTGCTTAATGAGATGCCTTTGCTATAGTCCACTTTTCTGGACTGTATATCATCTTTAAGTAGATGAAGTAATATTTTGCATATGTATATTGAGAAAAAGTTTCACATGAACACTTGACAAATATTATCTGTTATGTATGTAGGTTTACAGGTGATTACCATTTCTGTCACTGAGGAGGATACATAGCTATACTGCACCTGTTGTTCTCAAGAAACAATAAAATTTAATCTTACCTAGTAGCCAAAAGCGTGTGAAGTGTTACCAGGACATGATCTCTCTGCAAATCCCTTGACTCGGCCTTAATACTATAAATTTTGCTGTGTACTCTGTCATGGAACTAAAGGAAGGGAAGTGATGCTGAGAGGGAATTGTAGATCAGATCAAGGGTGCAGAAATAGACCCTGTCAGAAGAAAGAAAGAAAAAAA
>WBMY01000380.1:266104-278043 GCA_013397315.1 Donacobius atricapilla | reverse complement strand
AAAAAAAAAAAAAGGCAACTGGAGGGTGAGAATAGGGTGGAGGTTGGGAGATTTTTCTTTCAGTGAAGTAGATTGGAGTTGAGTGGGAGTATACTAAAAAAAGGGACGGGGGGAAAGGGGGAAGATAGATTGTATTAACTGTTTTATGAGGACCTTTTGGGATAGATTTTTTATTTTATCCCCACTGTAGAAAAGATTCAATTCATCTGTTAATGGATTTTAAAATTCCAGTTTAAGGTCAATAAAAATTAATTGTCCTTCCAGACATACCTTTGCATATAGTAGTTCTAAATTTTTCCCACAGTAAAATTTCATCACAAATAAAAGGGAGATCTTGGAGTATAATAAAAGTGAGTGCTCTCAGTAAAACGTTGTCTCAATGAAACATTGCCTCAGCATACCTGATCTTCTACCTCTCATAGGGTCAATGCAGCTGTTGCATAGACACTGCATCAAACGTCAATTGTGCACTGTCCAAATTCCAACTCTGCAGATGTTTTCAAAGACTTATGTTCTAGATGATGCTGTAACAAACCTTATCAAACATGGCATCAGTCTTGGGACTTGCAATGTTCTAGCCCTCAGTAAAGCATTCTGTTAAATAAGATAGTTCAAAATTCCTGAAGGATGTATCTCTCTCTTTAAAATTCCAACTTGAAATAAAAGCAAATGTGAGAAAAATTTATTTTGTCTTTGGAGATCTGTCTGATAGAAGCAGAATGATCTCTGCTACCAGCATTTCCATAATTCATGGAGTGTTGAAGTGATATTCTCACTTTCCCAAAGTATGCTTTGGGTATTTAAAGACAATCCATTTTGACTTTTCTTCATTCTACTCTGTGCATCCTTTCATAATTCACTTGAGTATGAAGTTGACAAAGTAGGAGAAAAAGCATAATGCTGTTTTTCAAATGTTTTTTACATTCTCTCATCTCACCATCAGCTCACATTTGCCTGATAGTTTTCTTCTTTTCTCTATTAGTGTACTACTATCCAAACCAAATCACAAACATGGCCCTAATGCAAGGTTGTTTATTCTCACATCAGTGATTGATCCTGTACCCTATAATTATTTTCCATAAGCTTTTCTGCACTTTTAAAATTGTTTTCTTTCCTTCATGGATGCTAAGTATGATTTAGGGTTTTCAGAGTGCTTAAGGCAGTAGAAATTAATATTATTTGGGTCTTAACCCTATTTAATGTTGGAATTTGTAACTGTTTTCTTCCTTCTTTTTCATTACTGCCTTTCTTAAAGTAAGATGTTTTGTAAAATAAAAAGGCTCAGAAATAGGGGGAAAAGAGTTCTGTGGTTACAATGTCTTGAATGCTGAGAACATGCAAGCAGATATCTAGAGACTATCTCTAAAGACTATACAGAGTCTCTCTTAGTTATCACTGCATAATTCAATAATAATGATACAAATACAATTGGTAGGAATACTTTTCAAAAAAACCTCCTACTAAGATCATCCCTTTTTCTTAAAGATTAACTTGAAAAACAGCAAAGTTAACAGTGATTGAAGGAAATGCAGTATATTACCTTTCAAAATCTGCTGGCTTTTAACTTTCAGACATTTTCTAGAAGTTTTTCTTTAGTTGGGGGAAGTGGAGAGAATGTGCACACCATGGTCTGGTAAGTAGCATACACACCTGCACTATAAGAAAAAAAATACCTCTGACAAGGTAAATGAATCAATTTATTTATATGGCAGTCTTGACAATTTCTATGAAGAAATAGAAGTTAGTCACTGGATTAATAAAACTGTTTGGGTTTGTGGTTTTTTGGGTGGTTTTTTGTGGGGTTTTTTTGTTTGTTTGGGTTTTTTTTTGTATGAATGCCTAGAGGTGAAAAATATCTTGTTTTGTTTATATACGAATATTAATTTTAATGACATGGAATTAATACTAAAACCAGCCTAAGTACAGAGGACTGTAGCTCATAAGGCACTGCACTAGAGGCATTTCTTAATGTATGTTTTGAAGAGAAAAGCGCTTAAAGCCGATATTTTATAAATCAAAGGAAACATTTCACTTGCAACTGTTGCTGGCAGATCCACAAAACCAGTACACCTGCATGACAAGCAGCGTATCCTAGTGATGCCAAAATAAGAAAGAAGTCTAGGCACCTGATGGCAGGACATTTTGTTGCTAGACTTAGACACATTCATCAACCAGCAGGTTTATACTATATCCNACCAAAATGTTGGATGGTTTCACATCTGGGAAAAAAAAAAAAAAAAAAAAAGGATGTTTTTTCTAAAAACTTAGGCAACTTGCTGTGCTTGTTTTTTGTGAGAACAATATGCAGAACAAGAAAAAGGTTATTTCATTCTCTGACTCTTTAATTCAATTATATCCTAAAACTCATTGTGTGCTTCAAAAATAAATTAACTCGAGATGTTATTCCGCTCTCCATCTGCTGCATTTCTTTAAATGTATTACTTCTACTCCTAGATCAGTTTAAGTGATTTTTTTTCCCATCAAACCCATAGGCATATTTTCTTTTATTTTTTGATGTCTCTGTTCTAGAAATTGCCTCATAAACCATGTGACTCTCTAGTTTGCTCTTTTTTTTCCTTTGAATGAAAAGCAGACAGTAAAATGCAGCTAATTGTTGTTTTATGTCTATGCTGCTCTAGACTTTGGAACTGCATGCTTTTGTGTTTTCCATCTGTGGTCTACATCTCACTTGCAGAACAGGGTGTGTGATTTGTAGAGAAAATGATCAACAGTTGCATTTGTTGCCCCTTGATGCTGAGAGGCAAAAAATGGCAGAAGAGGCTACTTGAGATAACCAGACCTTAGTTCGTAATTCAGCTGGTTTCCTCACTCTTGAATGTTCCCTTCCAAAGCATTTCTGCTTTAATTTGACCGGCTGATACAGCTGCTGATTTCCACAGTAGCATTAGCCATACTAAATAAAAGATGCAAAATGTCTTTATAGCACAGCATGTTTCCTGTCTGTTCTTCGAGGTCTAAGTACAGCTTTAAGATCAGTGAAGGAGTAGAATAAATTTGTGCAGATTTCTCCCAAGTATTAAATGAATCTTGAATTAGTAACACCACTAAATATTTATGGTTAACTAATAAATCACAGTTATACCTAGTTGATAGGAGCTTATGTAAAAATATTAAATTGCACTGGTTACCAAATGGAGACTGGTCAGAAAAACTGCAGCACTTTGCCTAAACAATTTAAATGCTCTAAGATATAATACCACCATCCAACTCTGATATCTCTACATACATTTATATTCAAATTATTATACATAGAAGTCAACCACGCTTTCATTAGATTAAGGGTAACCTGTCTGAGACTTTGTCCAAGAGGCCAAAGAAGTTGGTACACTTTCTTTAAATATATGACTTGAGACTGGGAAAACCACTTATTCTTGCATTTGTTTTTCTCTTTGTGAAGTACATGTAGTACTTGTATGTTAAAGAGTTTTTATTATGTGCAATTTGCATTTTTAAATTTGTTTGGCATCCTTAAATGAAGATTTATTAAGAAACAGAAATTAGCAAATCTTCAAGATAGATATATGTGCAGTTGAACAGATGTCTGTCCTGATACCTTTATGCTGCTCTAATACTGCCTTCATAGAGACAAAAATTGAACAGCTGTTGAGTTTTCAAACAAATAGAGTGAAATCGAGAATTCGTGTCATGCTGATAGGAATCCTAAAAACAAAAAAGACCAGTTTCATGCCACTGTTCCAGTATTTAGTACAATTAGTCTTTAGAAGTCCTATGTAATTGGTTTGTCTAACTGTGTCAGCTGAGGTTTTTGAGCTTTGAATAGCCGATTCAAGTCTTACCTCCTTCCCAGTGCAGCCCATAACTTTTAGAAATCTGTTTAATGTTTTTCTCTGTTATACAGAGGTGTGCTGGTTTTGTCTGGGGTAGAATTCAATCTCTTCACAGTAGCTGGTATAGGGCTGTATCTCAGATTTCTGTTGAAAACAGGGTTGATAACACAGGGATGCTTCCACTATAGCTGAGCAGGGTTTGCCAAGAGCTTTTCGGCCCCTTATCCCACTCCACTCTCCAGCAAGGAAGCTGGGGTGTGCCCATGAAGAGGGGACCAGAGAAGGCTGGGCCATCTGACCCAATTGAGCAAAGGGATATTCCATACCATATGGTGTCATGCTTAGCATAAGTATCAAGGGAAGAAGGAAGGGAGGAGACACATTTAGAGTGATGATGTTTGTCTTCCCAAATCATCATGATAGGGGATGGAGCCCTGCTTTCCCAAAGATGGCCGAACACCTGCCTGATGAACACCATGGGAAGTGGTGACTGATTTCCTTGTTTTGCTTTGCTTGTGTGTGAAGGTTTTACTTTTACCTATTAAACTGTCTTTATCTCAACACACAATACTTTGCCTATTTCCTCCCCCATTCCACAAAGAGAGAAAAGAGATGAGTGAGAGGCTGTGTGGAGCTGAGCTGCTTGCTGAGGTTAAACTATGGCAATGATTTATGAGATTCAGAGGTTTCTAGATGAGTTACAAAGGAGACTGGGACACGAAGATTCTATATGAAGCACATACACTATTCAAGTTTTCTTTAGTCTGTGTCTGTATTTTCTAAATCAGAGTGAGAACACGCTAACTGTAAAACGCAGAAATCTAATCTGATTTGTATCATTTCTCTTTCTCTTTCTGCACAAGACTGTATAGCCTAAGGGGTTGTATCATTTCTCTTTTTTTTTTCTTTTTTTCTTTTTTTTTTTTTAATTTTTTTTTTGTATCCACTAGATCAATTTTTCTGAGGAAGGCAGCTACTATTATCCTATTCTCTTCACACTTCCCTTGGGATGTTCTTTATCTCACTGATACTTAATGAATCCCAAAGCATCCTCCCCAAAAGAGAAAATACTGGGAATTTTCAATCTTCTTTTGGGAAAGAAGGTTCCTTGTTCAAACAGAACGTGAACTTAGAGGCAGATTTTTTTTTTCAAATTTTTCCTAACAACACTTATTTTTCTCAAGGGAAATGACTTCCAGACCAGAAGGTGCATACTGTAGGTAAGCAATAGAGGTATTAAGAAACTATTTATTATCATCTTAGATTCTTCATTCTAAACAGCCACATTAAACATTAGTTATTAAACCTTTGTAAGCATTGAGCTGTGGTTTATGAGGAGGTGGAAAGAAACCAATAGATGTTAGCTATCAGTGAGATATAAGAAAGAGTATAGTAATGTAGCAAAAAAGCCATCATTCGTAACCAAATGATTCAGTCCTCGGAACAATTGATCTAAGTATAACGGTGACCTTTCATCATAGTTTTTTATTCTAATCTATTTTCTAAGAATATATTTTTGAGTTTAGTGATGTATTTGTTGTTTCCAATTTTCATAAAATGTAAAAATGGATACAGAAAACACTTATTTCTTGATTTACTACACAGGGTACTAACTCAAATAACTACGGTAGTTGAGCCAAGGTATTTTTAAATGCATTTCACTCTGTTTAGATGTACATCTGCCTTCTTCAAGGACTCTATTTCAAATAAAGTCCTAAGGATGTTACTTTTGTTGCAGATGGTAACCACAGGTATTTTCCTCTTATTTGATTTTTGGGAATAACTCTTCTCCTAACTACTCCTGTTTAACAACTGCTTCCAAACTCTTCTCAAACAAAACCTCTAAAAATGAGAATATTTCCTTTCTAAAGATTCACTGCGGAAAATGTGATCATTCCAAGTATGTATAAGAGTAGATCACTTTTTTTCTCGAATTAGATTGATGTGATGTGATGGATGTGTAGATGAAAGTTCTGTAAGTGAATAAATATTATTAAATGATTGTGTTTTGCTAGGAAAACATATCAGCATTTATAGATGTACTTTTGCTACCGTGAAACCTAGGAATAGCTGATTGAACACAAATAAAAAATTACTCCAGTTAACTGCTTCATGTTCCGTTACAACACATGGAAAATACTACTTTATGCACTTATGCTAGTTGTAGGTTTTCACAAATTGCAACATTCAATGACAGAAATCAATAAATAATGAGAAGCTATAGAAAAGTGTAAATAATGAAATATTTTTACACCACAAGAAATAAATGAGGACTGAAATACAGTACCTTCTTATAGTATTATTATTGAGGAAAACATACAAGTCTGCAGGTGAGTCAGCTGATCTGTTGACAGCGATGTGGATGAGAACTTTTAAACTGTATGATCTCATATGATTTTTACCTAATCTTGTTTGCTCTTTCTAGCTAGGATATCTCACAGTGTTATACCAAGAGGTCAGCAGCCTTTTTGTTTTGTGTGTTGGGAAAACTAAGGTACAAAGAATAATAACTGGATATTCTGGGTACTCGCCATGCCATAATGGAGTGTCTACCATAGTAGAGTGGAAATGCAGCTTGCATTTCACAAGTCTTCTCGCTTGATTGAGTGGAAGGAAATAGTTGCTATGCTATAATTTAAGAATTCAATTAATGCTGTTGAGTAAACTTACTGATTCTTCCAAAATTCAGAAATACTTCACACTGAGGCTGAGTTTCATGCAGTCAGACTACATGTCAGTAATTATGTGATTTGCATTAACTTATCTCCAATTATCCTTGGTGTTCATTGATCTATTTATACACATTGAAAAACTATTATGAGAAGTCATTATTAGGTCATTAAGGCAAAAACTTTGTCTCCAGCTTGACATTTAAAAGCCAGAGTTAGGAATTTAATGGTTCAGTATGATAGATTTGTATCCCCTGAAAAGCTCTGATATCTGTGATGAGAAACCATGCAGGACCCTATTAGTAGGGTTTTTTTTTAAAATACTCTCCTGAACCTAGATGTCTCATAATAATTAGGAAGCAGGTGGAAAGCAAATTTTCACTTCATGTGCTTTTGGACCAGGTAGAAAACCAATCAATCTGATTCTAATAGACTATAATAGGGAAAGTAAAATTCAAAGTGGTGGGGCTAATCCAGGCTTTCTGCAGAACTCTAGAATCATGGAGAATGTATTGCCATTTTCCTATACTTCTGTCTCTAGTTGAACATAACAGCAAATTGTCTTGAAACAAAGTAAAAATACTGGACGACTAAGCACCCATTAAATCTCAAGTGTTCAATCCTAAATTATACCAAGAATTTATGAAGGAGAATGGAAAACATCCTGTGTTCAAATCATCATCTCCAAGAAGCTGTGGGATAAAATCCAGATACAGGAAGAGGGTAACATCCTGCTGCAGCGAATTGAGAGCCACTGAAAGGAGTTGTAGAGGTGAAAAAGGAAGAAAAGGGTGAATCACTCCTAATTACTGAGATGTCTTCCGTATGTCACCTCTCATAGGCACTTCCACTGGAGTAGTGGGGGAAGAAATGCAGCAGCTGAGGAGCTACAAAAGTCATGGAACAACCACTGTTAGCCATGGCAATTAAACTGTGAAGGAAATGGAATGACATTTTCCATCAAACATTGTGGGTAGCTGGGATGGTACATTAGCACAATTAACATTTTCGTAAGACAAGATCAAGGATGTCTCATACACCAATTTTCCTACATGAGTAAACCAATATGATGTTTTTTAAATATTGTATGCCCTCTTTCCCCATCCCCCAGAAAATAAATTTGCTTACACACACAATCAGCATGGAAAAAATACAAGTATCTTGTTCTAAAGAGACAAGAAATATGCAATTATCATGCAAAAGAGCGTTTTTCATCCAGAGAATGAAATTCTTAGTAGCAGAGGTGATCAGAAAATCCCATGTTTAACAATCTTTAAGCAGCTGAAATGGATGGGATTAACACGGTGGTTTAATAGAGGATGAGAAGAGAGAACATAGGCAAAGAACTTCTGAAATCCTGGCAAACAGAATAATAAGCAGGCAGTAATTCATAGTTTGAGGAAATTCTATTGTGAAGAAATTATTTTCAAAGCTATCCAAACGGAAAGCTTGTCCAACAAAATATAATTTCTCTAGTGCCAGCCTTCAGAGTGCTTAAATGGACTATTTTCCATTAACAGAGTTTATAGTTATTGTAACAGTAAAATAAACTTAAATTGTTGGCAGATGTAGGAATTTTAGAGATCTCTTGTGTAGCCCTGCATTTCCCAACAATGAACTGTTTTTCTTACAAGTTGCACCACTTTCTGTACTGTGGGAGTTAATGGATGTTGAATGTTTTCAGCCTTTCTCTGCATAGTCTTGTGACTAAAGCTCCCACACAACCAGCAAATCTTGTCACAACCAAAGGAAAAGAGCAGGTGAAGTCCATCAACAAGCATTTTGGGTTGCATCTGTAACACCTCCATTTGAAGTTTTAATCTTCCATTGATTTGTTTTCTTCTATCAGTAAATGAAAATTTTGTTGGTTTTATGTCACTGAGGAAAATTTTAGTTACTTTTCATGTCATTTTGTGTTTTATTGTAGTGCTTTAAATTAAATATAAAGGTCACACAGTAATTCTCTAGACAAATGCCATACAAAGCAATCATATAGACCATTAGATATGACAGTTCTCACACCACAAAGAAATAAATTCAAGCCTACTGAAAGATATTAATGTTAAAGCAAAACCCCTTTGCAACAGGAGTTGTCAAAATGTCTGACATGCCCAATGTCAGTATCATCTTTTTGAAGTAAACCAAACAACAAAGCCTTTAAAACTCCATTTAGAGTCTTCTGTAAAAGTTTTTGACAAATCTTCTTCACAATAAAAGGAAAAGCATGACCGAATTAAGCAGATATTCCTCTTAACATATGCAGATACAAATGGGCAGAATTAGTGGTGTTTGTTTTCTTAAGAAAGCGATATCTGAATATTTATTGGCTGTGGAATTGAGTATGTGATGTTAGATACAATCAGAATTACTGATTACTGAAAGTGGAGTTACTGCAGGGTGTCCATCACTGAGCAAAAAAAACCCAAACTAATACTTGTAAGAAATGTATTATTTTTTTTTTCCTTCAATGGCCTTTTTTGTAGAAAAGGATAATCTCATATCTATGTGGGTATATAGATGAATAAATATATCTAATTTTCTATGATTAGAAACATGTATGAAAATTACAGTTTAAATAATTTCAGTTATTCTTAATTAAAACAGCTGTTCTGATTCCAAAAGCATCTTCAAATAAACGATTGATAATATAATATTTGTTTCTATATATTTTCTTCCAATGCTTTGCATTTCCTGTCATTATATTTGCAAGTGTCAAAAGCAATGAAAGCTGATCATTATGGAAGTAGGCTGTTAAAGGACATACACAATGAAAAAGCATTTAAGGGGTTTTTAAAAATTATTTATTTAATTTATATACTGAAGATACAGACTTGGGTGCTAATTTCTTTGTTTTTGAAGGGGAGCAAGCTTTGGTTGTGGGTGATGATGTACACTGGGAATTAGATTTTGATCTCTGTTCCACACCTCTGTTCCCTAATGTCACACACTACTGTGTAATCTAGGCAAAATTTGCTTCGAAGAATGGGTTAATCATCTTTCTTCAGTTTTTCCTGTTTGATTAAATTTTAGAAGCATATATTCTACTGATTGCCTTTTGTTTTACAGTGGCACAATGCTTAGATTAATGCTCTAGTCTCAGTTAGGGTTTTTAGATGCTATTGTAATACAGATTCTTTTTTTCCCAAAATTTATTCTGCCATTCTTGAGAAAAGCATTTTGAGATAAATTTAGGTCTCTCCCTAGAAAAGTAAGTATGGAGGTGCCTGTTAAATAAAAGTGAGTATATAATGGACTTGACTTAACTTGCTACTAGAAATACCTGAGTTTAATTGGTGCTTAAGTGTTCATCAGTTCCTGGTATTCTATCCTCAAAGCACAAGACTTGATGGGGTCACACTGCAACTTATTTGACAGCAGAAGAAACTTAATTCACTAAAGCCTAATTCTAAATTATTAACTTTTTTGTCAACCCTATGGTAGATCAAACATCAACAGAGTTCTCTTTTATGATACCCAGCAGTGCAGGTTGGGTAGATTATAGTCATCAGCTAAACTGCATTCACAGCTATTCTGTTTTACCAAAATAACATTAAAGTAGCTGAAGTGCATTCTCAAATATCTCTCTACCTCTTTACTGTCAGTCCCTCATTTTTCTTCCACAGCCACAATATCTCTCACAAAGACACTGTGTATTCCTTTTCAATACTGTTAACATATACATTGCTATATCTATCCTTTTCGTCTAGCTCATCTGTTCTTATTTAACACTCTGACAGCAGTCTTGGGAAAGAAGAAAATACCTTTTGAAATCGCCCTCCCAAGGACTGGGAAGAGCTAAACATCTTTAATGGCTGCAGATATGCACTGGTGCGCTGGGAGGTGCTCAATGCTGGCCTGGATATGTGAGGGAGATGGGCAAATGAAATTGTTCTGGAACTTGAAAGTGCTCACTCCATGAGCCAGGTGACAATATGATGCAATGTGGGAGTAAAGCAACCAAACCATATTTCTTTCTATATATACATTGTCACATGTACAGGTTACATGTAATGTTCTTGGCAGCATTTATAAGTCTTAAACTACTTGGGAGGAAAAACCACAATGCTCAGTTGAGTTGAATGCAGTGGAGAATTGTTGAAAATAAGTAGTTTTACTTGTGCAGTCATACTGGGCTGCTAGATATTTGTGACTCAATTTTATCTATCTTTAGAGGAATTACATGAACTTTCTGTTCCAAGAAATGTCCAAGTTTTCTTCTGAAGTGAGTGCTGCATCCATTGTTCTCAACAGCACTGAAACAAACTGTCACCTTCCAAAAAAATCCTGTCCCTTGCTTTTCCCCCTGAGGAATAAAAGTTAGGAGGTATTTGAGCATCTTACACTGCTAGAAGTCACAGTCACATTGATAAGAGTGTAGAAGCCATTTTGCAACTGGATAGTCCTTTGTGGAGTTTCCCTTTTGGAAAACACCCATGAGTCTCTAGTGTTGAATCTTCAAAACACAAGACAGAACAAGGTATTAATTTAAAATATAATTTTTAAAGAATTTATTAAAAATTTAAAAATATTTTGAACGTCTTGAAATATTTCAGTGTACAGTTTTTAAGAGTGTATGCACTTTGTTCTTTAAGGGGAAGAGTCAAGCACAAAGCATTGCTTTTTCTATAGACTTTCTATGGACTCTGTGTCATATTTAAAGGATTCATCTGCAGATGAATACACTTTTCAGTGAAGATAGGCATTAGATGAAATCTCCCCAGACCTCTCAAGAGGGACTGAATCAGCAGTGCTGTATCTTATTACCTGAATACTACATCTACATATTTACTATATGGGATGTATTCATTGGTGCTTATTGTGGCAGCACCGCTGTTTCACTTGTGGGTTTGGTTACCTCAGCCCCTACTTTGGTAGGAAACTGGATTCTCAGGCTTTGGATTTCTACAGGTGCAGGAGTGTATGTAGACTGTATATTCAAGAGAGGCTCTGTGGCCACAGTGACCAAGGTCTGGTGGGGTATTATTCTCCCATGAATCTTTTCAAGAAGCAGTTTGGGATTGTTTTGTGTTCTCCATGGAAGATTGCTCTTAGAGGTTTTCCTTTTTGCTGTTTGTTACTGAAAAATTATGAAGAATCTTTTCTAAGACTGAATAGGCTTCCATCTCCAGAATAGGATATTTTTTTTTTTCCAAAATTCATCTGAATGTTTTAATTTCACTTTTTTTTTTTGCCCCATGGAGTGACAAGTGACTTGGCAAAACTCAGGAAACTGTAGTTTATGGCATATGACTGCATGAATAAAAAAGTTTATATAATATTCTTTTAATAGAAAATATTGAAAGCCCTCATTAGAAATATAGTTAGTGATATTTGTTGATACACCAATGAGGACCTGTTGGTTTATGTAACTTGGCATTATATATTGTATTGGTTTAGCATAAATAGTAGGAGATCATGGAGGGATATCCATTTTGGAACTAACAGCTTGTATGGCCAATCA